>JAPFFP010043066.1:0-13539 GCA_026153255.1 Solanum medicagineum
TATAGTACAGGTTGGTTCTCCCGGGCCTTATCGGCAACGGGTGCCAGTCCACCCTAACGGGGCTTGGGGTGTGACATAAGCTTTAAGGAAACTTAGAGCTTGAAGTGGATCCTTGTTTCCAAAGTTAAGCTTGAAATTCTTGAATTTGGAATAAGACATTTGGTTAAGTCTTGGAGAGGTTTTTGTGAGGGTTTTGAGTGATATAGAGGTGAAAAATGGTTAAGTATGGGTAATTTGATGTTTGAGTGGGCATGGAGCTATGACCCTAATGCCCTTGGGCGCATAAGAAGACCTAAGGAAATTTTTATACTAGTCCGCGTCTGGTCGGCGATGCAGACCCAACAAGAAGGAAGAAAATGTTCTGCTATATGACCCTGGCGCATCGCGACCAGGGCGCGGATGCTCTCTAGAAATCGCAAATTAGCAAAAATTATTTTTTGCTACGGGCCCTCTAAAATCAGAGTTATACCCATTTCCCACTCAAATTGGCCCCCTGATAGAGAATATGAAGTCATATTTTTGATATACACACGGATTGCACAGATTTTGAGATATATGGAAATTATGATTATGGGCATTTCCGAAGCACATTTTGGAGCGAGTTTCACATCTCCATAGTGTGCAATACTGACCATTACCTATAAGTCCTAGTACAAGCTCCCCTTGACCCAGTTCGATTGATTAGACGAGAACACATCTATCGAATCCTATTAATCAATCCCTTTTACTATTCATTACTACCTTGTCTAGTCAGTAACACTAGGCGGGTTCTAATGTTGGCCACCATTATAAAGAATACAAAATGAAGAGAATTGATTAATAAATGCATATACCTATTCTAAGAATTGTAAATTACCCGGTTTTACTAAGTTAGTTCTTCATAGTTGCCACAATCCTAGTTGTGGATTTAGCTACTCGTGCTTTGGATAGATGAAGAAATTATGAACCGAAAAAATATAATTAAGAACTTATCCAATTGAATTAAGATCAAGAAAATCCAAGAAGAATGAGAATCACAAGCTTCAAGATCAAATTTACCCATAAGTGTTTTCTCACAATCTTCTCTCTCAAGTATTGGGTCTCCAAGTACAAACCCTAAAAGTACTGAATAATGATGTCCTCCCTTATACAATAACCTGAAAGTACTATTTATAGTAATTAAGTCCTAAATAAAATAGAAAAACTGGTCGGTGGACTCCACGAAAGGTCTCTACGACTTGTAATCCGGGTCTCCTAATCAGCTCATAGGATCTTAGACTTCTCTTCTACGACTTCACTTTACGACTCGTAAACTGATCCATGACACATACTGCATGTTCATAGGCTTCAACTTCATCAAATTGTCCCTCACTGGAAATCTTCACGAAACCCATCAATACAACTCAAAGAATGCTCTACGACTCATATGAATATCTCGTACGGCTGATCTTCAGAATTCATCCTTCACTAGATTTGACACGATACTGCCTCTACGACTCGTAGAATGCTCTACAATGCATAGAGGGTCTCATAAATCATCAAAAACCACCAATCTTCTGTAATTTTTCCCCAAATCATAGCCAACCTGTCTTCCTGCAAATCTAAACACAAAAACACATAAAACCCACAAATATCGCATCGAGAACACAAAAACTCTTAAGTTTTAAGCATCAAAACTGTTGTATTTAATAGCACATCAGTGCACAATGTTCAAGGAAGGACCAGGGCCAATTTTAGGATTTTACAACTAACAAAGCTAGGTTAATCAGGTGTTTGCAAAGGATAGGTACATGTTAGGCTCAAACATTAGGAACAAGGGATATATTGCAATTTTGGTTGGTCATTTAGGATAAGTGGGCTATTAAGAACAAAGGCCTAAGATCCTTTCCTAACCCAAATAATCTATAGTCTAACTTATTGAAATAGGGAAAGTTCTGAATTAGCACAAAACACATGAATCTAGCAAATTAAGCTCACACTCACATGGAACTGACTTCATTATCAACAAAAGAATCTCAAATCATGCTTTTCATCTCAGTTTATCCTCACTTATCAAAACAACATTGTCAACACACCTAAACAAGCATGGTTGGTATGTAAACTACTAATCAAAATTTTTAGTGGGTATCGTTTTTCAAACAAACCACCAAAATAAGCTATATTCCATAGGTATTAGTACTATATGCTACAAAAATTACCTAGACATCATAAACATGTTGGTTTAAAAAAATGTAAAAATCCATGGGGAAAATGAACACATGCAAGAAAACCCCAAGATCAAAAACTTGGGTAGTTATGGACCCAAGCTACTCAGACTTCACTGAGGCCCATAACTACCCACACCCTATCAGAAAAGATGTGTATTATCCGCAATGCACACAATAAAAGCAAAACAAAACATAGGGGGTCAAAAATCATACATGTGCACCTAAGCGCCAGTATATACCTGAGTCTGGACATCCTCCTCCTGTGGGGTAGTCTCCTCAACAGTAGCACTCTGTTTGGAGGAGCCAGCACCCCTCATGCTCTTACGCTCTTGAGCCTGTCATCTCTCCTCCTCTTGTCTCGACTTCCTCAAGACAAGCTTGAGATCCTCCTACTCTGTAAGCCCTGCATGTGAGCGTATAACATCTGGATCATCATCCTTTGTATGGGATCTCTTCGCGTGAGAAGACTAAATGGGCTCGTCAGGAGCAAAAGGATCTACCAACGGCACCTGGGGCATTGTCTCTAGTAGTGTCACCGATGCTGCCAGTATTGCTGTCATGTTAGCCCAGAGTCACTGGATCTTCTTCTGAAGGGTCTTTAAGTCTGATGGTCGGGCGGCGCTCAAGCTCCATTGTACCCTCCCCTCGAAGGCATCAATGTGAGCATCCACGGTTGATAGGTGGTCCTGAATAGTGGCGACCATGAGTTTCTGCATGTGACCCTCCAAATGTGCAATGGCAAGACAAACGTATGGCCTAATCAGCTGAACAAGCTAAGTCAGTTGTGACTCAGCATGAGATACTTTCTGCGCCATGGCCTGTATAGATGTGGCAAACACGTAAACCATTCCCGCGGGAGTAGCGTGTGATGTCGTGGCATATGGTGCAGGTAGTGGGCCCCCTCTCCATATCTGCCTCAGGCTGTGGAGGCCTATCCTCAGCAGCAGCAGCGACGAAAGTCTGTGAACCCTCACGCGGTGGCACTAGCACGAACATCTCTGGCATAGAAGAAGGCTGGTGTTGTGCTCGCTGGAGTGCCACCGGGTTCTCTTCAGCTTGATCAGGCTAGGATCCAAGGTACGTTGGGCCTCAATCAGCTAGTCCAGTTGGTGCAAACTCTCGACCCTTAACTCTAGACAGATCTTGTATATCAAGCAAAGGAATAAGATGGAGGTGGACCTCTTCAGAGCGGCCTCGTAAATCTGCTCGGCTATAAGGCAAGCCCAATTAATATAATAATTAGCCAAGATGCTGGTAACGATGTTAATGTATTATTAACAAGAGTAGGCAGAATACGTGATAGAGCAACTGCCCACCAAAACTTGGCGGGGAAACTAAGTGAAGCCTTGACAATAGGCTTCAAGTATATGGCGACCCAAGCGGGTTTTGGACCATGCTCAGTAATATAATCAGTCGCCCATCTCATCAAGCTGGCTCATCACTCTGGATCTCTAATCACCAATAAGTCCCTCGTCTGCCCCACTCTATAGTCAAAATCTGCGGTGGATCTGAGGGTAGGGAACACTCTGGTCCAAAAAGCATCCAGCAGATGGTGGTCTTTGATATATCCACTTATTGGCCCATCACTCTTGTCGTCTGCTTGGGCTGAGCAAGGGGCTTCTTCTCCTTTAGAAAAGTGCTATGAATGGTGGCTATATATGAAGCACAAAACTCCCTCACCATACTCAAGGAGTATCATCCAAGAGATTTGGTCAGCCACTGAAGCCCGTATCAAATCATCATCTCCTGGAGACCGGGGACATAGTATAGTCTGTTTGAGATGACTTTGGGATCCTCATAAATGGAGCAGTCAAGCTTGCCCTGCTCAGTCTACAGCACATCCTCAGTATAGATATCCTGCATGCCCTCAACGCGCCATTGATTAGTAAGGGCATTAAGTGGTGAAGAATGAGGCAATGCAGAGGACTCCGTTCCTAATCTATCCTCAGAGCTAGACTCCCCTCTAGATGGAGTCATCTAGGGTGAATCACTCCTGTGCCTCCCTCATCAAACTAGGGAATACGGACGACAAGAGTATGAGTGTGCCCAACCCTGGCAGTAGCTCTGGTCTGTGGTCTAGCCACCTCTAGGTCCGAGTCGACCCTGAAGTCCTCTAGTGAGGCACGCACTGTAGTGGTCTAAACATGATTCGAACACTAGTATCAGAGCCTCCTCATTAGGTCTCTGATCTCGGCACGTTTGGCTTTTGAGGCCATTATACCTGAAACATGAACAATTACGCTCGTTGTTAGCCCCACAAATCAAAATTTGAAATGCAAAATGGGTCTACAAAAGCGTCTTTACGGGTCATAGTTGGTACAACGAACCATAAAGAGCTTTTGTAAGCAGCGGTCAAAATAATTTTTATCACTAAAAAAGTCTACGTGCTAAAGTTTGACTAGTAAAATGGTTTACAAGTCGTAGACTGGGTCATACAGAATTTCAGCGTGTGATATTATCACTGGATCCACATAGCTACTTGCCCAATCTGACATTTGTTTATAAGAGTGTGATGGGGACAAAGAAACTGTCTATTGATGTTGTGGGACTTCGTGTCTTCCCATTGTCTCTCATGAGCAATGTTGCATTATGGTTATCTGAGCTCTCGCAGAGTTTAATCACTAGCTGGGTAGATTTGTAAAAGGCCTTTTTGGATTGGTACTTCCCTCGATCTAAGAAGCTCAAATTGAAAGACTATCTCAACAATTATGAACTACTTCTTGGTGATTTGATTACCACTACATGGGAGCAGTTTACTAAATATCTAAGGAGTATCCCTAATCACAAGATAGTTGATGATGCCTTCGTGGAGATCTTCTACTGTTTCCTTGATGAGAACAGTCAGGCTTGTGCTGGCACTATCATACGGGACATGTTTCTAGATCAACCATTTGCAAGGTTTGCTGAGCGTATGGAGAAAGTGGTCAAGCAGAATCATGCATGGGGATAGTGGGATAAAGCTTTAATGTATGGTCCATATGTTGTTAGTGTGGGTGAAACGACCCCCAAAAAAAGTGTCTAAAAATGTGCCTTGAATATGCCCATAATCATAATTTTCATATAACTCAAAATCCGTACGTGATATCGAAAACCCAACTTCATATTCTTCACATTACTTAATACTCTCTCAAACACTTAGATAAATATTTCACCCAAAATTCAAGTGCCAAACCTCATTTCGGATCTTAAGGATTTCAATCAAGCTTCAAGTTCTCATCTTAATCTTCATAAAGGAATTCTCCAAAGTTAAGTCAAGTGGATTTCAACCATTGGGTCCTTTCACCCATGGTGGCTAAGTTTCTTTTTTACATAAACTACATGTTTCTAAGTTGATTTCACTTATAGGTCTCTTATTATGAATTTGACTATGAACTATGTTGCGTGTTTGTAAAAGTGTGACTGTTTATGAATGTTTTGAGCTATGAATCTAAGATCTATGATGAGTTTTGATAAGGGGTTTCAATGTATTTTTCAAGGGGCTATTACCAAGTGTTGATGGGTTGATTTACTTCAAGTTTTCTTGCATAATTTCACTGTTGAATTGCATCATTTTACACTAGCATTACACACCCACCAAGTGTTTGATAAAATGTCTGATTTAGGGTTCTTGAGCTATTGATGATCCATTGCATGACCTCTGACTTGAATGACTTTATGATGATGAAAGGAAGGTATATATGTGTTGATTTCATGAAAAGTATCTATAGTATTGCAAGTTGACCACACCTTGTTGAGGGGGTGTTATGCCTCAATCACCATGGGTAGTAGGGTGATACAGGGATTGATACCTTAATCACCATGGGTGGTAGGGTGATACAACCACCAACCAATTGAGGGGTTGATACTTCAATCACCATGGGTGGTAGGGTGATACAACCACCAACTAATTGAGGGGTTGATACCTCAATCACCATGGATGGTAGGGTATGACAATCCATCATAATGTTGGTCTCTTCTTACATATGTAATATGTTCTATATAAGCATGTTTTACTTCAAGCAACATTCATACATGACATATTATTATGCTATCCATTGCTTATGATATTGCATTTTGCCTATATTGCTTATCTCTTGTTGCATTGCATCCTACATAGTTAGTACATATAAACGTACTTACACATACTCTATGCCTACAGGATGTTACCATGTAGAAACCGAAGCCGCACTTGATCATCCTCCTCCTCCACGTGGCTAGTACAATTTCTCTCAAAGAAAGTTGGTGAGTCCTTAACTCCGAGGACATACTTCTCTTGATTTATGCTATGTAATGACTTTTCTTATGTTGGAAACTTATGGCTATAAGATGAGCCCGGAGATTGTCTTGGACCCCACTCTATCTATGTATTAGAGGTGTTGTTGTAACCTTATGACATGTTAATGCTATAGTATTGGCTTGTTATATTTCCTTTTCCTTTCTATCTATTGTTGTTGTATAATTGCTTCCGCGACTAAGGATGTGTAATGATATGCTAAGAGGCTTATTTGGGGTCCCTTCGGGTTCCCCATTCGCCGTATCACGTCTAGGCCCTAGGTCCAGGTCGTGACAGTGGGTTCAGAGCAAGCCAAAATTAATGAAGAAATTATGCAACAACTTGCTCAGCTTTGCACAAGCATGGATGTGGTTATCAAGAAGAACCAATAGAGAGTGAACGCAGTGGTTCACCAACCTCCATGTGCACCTATGTACGAGGAGCCATACTATGAGGAGGATGCATATTTTATGAATGATCAGATAGAGGATTTCAGGACTAACGCCCAAGGGTCCAATCAGGACTATTGGCGCAAAGGTCAAGGAAACCAAGGTCGGAACTATGGTAGAGATGGAGCTTTCAGAGACAACCGTGGTAGTTACTATGATAGGAATAGGGGTCCTGATGTAGGTTGGGGTTGTAGAGAAGGCTTCAGAATGGTCTGTATGTGCCACCACATAACCGGGATACAGGTACAGGCAATTATAGAATTGAGGAGATGTTTGATCGCCTATTGAAGAATGCTGAGATGTAGGATGCGACTCTAAGGGGCATGAAATCAAATCTTTCAAGCATAAATCAGAAAACAATAGAGTCCCATTATGTGGCTGTTAAATAGCTTAAACAATAGTTTGGTCAAGTGTCAACTCAGTTGAATCAGCATCAGAAAGATACATTGCCTAGCAACACAATGCAGAATCCTAAGAATAAAGGGCAGTGTATGGAAGTTACTACTAAGGGTGGCAAGAGCACTATTGTTCCTCCTTGCCCAGTTGATGAGGAAGATCTTCGTGAGGAGATGGTTGCAAATAAGGATGCAGATAAGGGAGATAATCTTGGAAAGGATAGGGTAAGTGAAGTAGCTAAAGTGCCACAGAAGTTTAAAGCCATCCCTACGCCTCCTTCTCCTTTCCCTCAACGAATCAAAAAGAGGGAGGAGGAACACAAGTTCAAGCACTTTCTATCATTCTTAAGAAACTATCTATCAACATTCATCTCATTGAGACTTTGGAGAAAATGCTGGGCTATGCCAAGTATATGAAGGACTTGGTCACTAAAAAGCAGACTATGAGTCAGGAACCTCCTCAAGAGCTTCAACATTGAAGTGTTATCACTACAAAGTCCTTAGCTCAGAAGCATGAAGATCCAGGTGCTTTCACCATACCTTGCACTATAGGTGATGTGGAGTTCTTAAGGACACTATGTGATTTAGGTGCCAGTATCAATTTGATGCCCCTTGCGGTCTACAAGAAGCTTGGATTGGGAGCCCCTACTCCTACTAGCATGCAGTTATTAATGGTGGATTTAATGGTGAAGAAACCTGTGGAGATACTCTATGATGTGTTAGTTAAAGTGGAAAAATTCATATTCCCTGCAGGATTTGTGATTCTAGATTGTGAGGTTGCCTTCGACGACCTAATCATCTTAAGACGACCATTCCTAGCCACTACACGAGTTCTAGTGGATATAGAAGTAGGTCAACTCAGGTTTAGATTGAATGATGAAGAAGTTGTCTTCGACATTCGTCAGTCCATGAAGCACCCATATGAGCTCAAGAGTAAAGTTTGGGCAATTGGTGAAGTCTGAGTAACCAATTTGCCTAAGTCGTGCTGCGATAATAACTCAGGCGCTTCATGGTAGGCAACCTAAGGTTTTTGATGTAATAGCATAGTTATAGGTTTATTTTCAGTTCTTGGATTTATACGTAGTTGTTTTCTTGTGTTTTGATTGTTATTTTGGATAATGGGTTGGTTGCATATAAGGTAACAGTGTACTTTCATGAAGAGTATGCAGGTACAGGACTAAGTCAGCAAATTTGGCTGAGAAGAGCATCAGGTTAAGTCTCTACGATTGGGTCTATGAGTCGTAAAGCAGTTTATGACTCGTACTCCATCTCATAGAGATTTCCAGTGAGCAGGAAAAATATGCACTCCAATCCACGAGCCAATTTTATGATTCGTAAATCAAACCATGAGTCGTGAATGGGGTTTGTGGATCCTAGGTAAGTTCCTGAAATTTTGCAAAGTATGGAGGGTTCTGCGAAACCATGACTTATGAGCTATAGAGCCATCTACGACTTATAATCTGGGTTTTGTAAACTCACGCCCAGTTAATTTTCATACAACCTGGTATAATTATAAAAGGAGGGATCAAATTATTTTGACCCCTATTTGACCTAAATTGATAAAAATTTACCTAACTTTCCCTTCCCCTCTATTTTCCGATCAACCTCCTGTTACCGTGACCCATTTTCCAGTGAGAATCCGGCAACCCTAGGGTTTTGTGATCATTTACTCTCTCTCTTTTCTTCAAGTTAATCTCTACACTTGGTAAGTTCTCGGTTTAATTTTGAACCCGTAATTTGCCTTTTTTACTAGATTGATTTGAATATTGTGTAGGGCAAAGTGTTTAAACATGAGATCCTTGTTGAATTTCAATGGTGTTATATCATATTGAGTGGCCCTTAATTGAATTGATTAATTGAATCCAGAATTAAGTATTTTGGCCTTATAATTGTTCATTGTTGTGCCTATTGAACCATCCACCATGTTTGCTTGAATGATATTGAATGATTTGTATTTGTAGAATTGGTGGATGATGACATGGGTACCTGATTTTGTATGAGTCCAATAGGAATGGCCGGAACCATAAGATAATGCATGTTTAACAATTTTCAATGGGATGAGTGTGTTTAAAGCATGTTTGAGGGAATGGTTGTTGTGTACTAATCTTGTGGGTGTGTGCTCTTGCTTCGATGCTGATAGAATAGTTGTTGAAAATTTCTTTTGGGGTTTGTGTGATGCAGTTAGAAACTCAAGTGAGTGAGATATCTAGTCGACAAGTGGCTTTATAGCCCGTAGAAAAATCTATGAGTTGTAATTATCCCTCGTGTACAATTCCAGAAACTTGATATTTCTGAGTATCTATCAGATGAGACCTTCTATGAGTCGTAGATCACTTTATGACTCGTAGATAGGTCTGGTAGATCCCTGCCTGAATTTAATTACTCACTAGAATGTTCTACGACCCCAGTCTACGACTCATAAATCACTTTAAGAGTCGTATCTGGTTTCGTAGCATTTTCTAGTAACTAAAACTGGTTTGAAGCACTGGTCCATGAGAGCACTTTACGACTCACAATATTCACTACGACTCGTAATATTCACTACGACTCGTAATATTCACTACGACTCATAAAGGAGTTCTCGTAGAACCTTTTTGCAACTACACTTAGATAATTTTTTGTATTCCATTTCTCGATTCTTGGGGCTAACCATGGTTCGTTTATGTCCATGTTTCAGGTACTATGGCCCCAAAAGGTAGACGTGATGAGATTGGGGCTCTGAGGAGAAAGCTCAGAGTTGAGCCTTCAAATATTGAGCCTTCAGATGTTGAGAAGACCCTCAGCAAAGATGATCATTAGAGATACTTGATGCCAGCCATACCCAGAGGCTTCTCGACCTCAGACCAGAGAAGCAGCCAGATCTGGGCAGAATCATGCTTCGGTTGCTAGTCGTTCACAATCTGAAGAGGGAGGTGGTGATGACAGTGGGAGCAGCATGCCACAGATGACTCCATCAGGAGAGGAGTCCAGTTTTGAGGAGGGGTCTGAGGAAAAAGGAGATGTCGAATCCTCCGTTGCACCATCTTCATCATCAGCATTTTGCTAACTGGTGGTGCGTCGAGGGCATGGATGAGATCTACTGAGAGGGCATGCAAACTAAAGAGCGGGGCAAGCTGACCCATTCTATCTATGAGAAGCCCAAGGTTATAGTTGATGGAGTTAGTTGTGTCCCCAGTATACAGGACACGATGATTCGTTATGGCTCATGTGGCTGACAGATTCTCTTGGTTGGTACTGCCCAATTATGGTGAGTGAGTTTTATGCATCCTACATAACGACCATCTAGATTTCTCTTCCCAAGGGGAATAAACCTTTCACTTAGCCCATGCAGATAGAGACACAAGTGATAGGTCGACGAGTAGACATTTCAGAGGAGGCCATCTATCGCATGTTATTTGGTCCTCAGTACCATGCCCCCGATCCACAGCGGAGTTTGATTACATGTTGGGACAGGCTAGAAACCCATTGATCATGAAAGATCTTGAGTATCGAGCAACATATTTAAGATGCGTGGCTAGTCATATTGCGGAGCAAGGTCTGGAACCTTTTTGGGTCACCACCCACACGGAGCCTATCGTCAAGGCTTTACTTAGCTTCCCCGCAAAATATTGGTGGGCTATTATTTGATCATGCATCTGGCTGACCTTGGTAGATAATACTCTTATGCCAGAGTGTGCCGTTTTGGTTACCAGTATCTTGGATGGCTATGATATAAATTGGGCCTGCCTAATCGCCGAGCAGATACATGAGGCCGCACCGAAGAGGGCCATCTCTATCCCTTTCCCTTGTTAGATCTACAGACTTTGTGTAAAGTCTAGGATGGAGATACCACACTAGCTGGACCAATTAGTTGACGCCCAACACACTTTGGAACCCATCCTGATCAAGGCTAATAAGAACCCTGTCCAGTGAGCACAGCTGATGAATAGTAGCATTACAACTTTTATAAACAAAGGATTTTTGCGTGTTCTCAAGCAAATTTGTTATTTTGATGTTGTTTTTGTGATATTTCAGGAAAAATGATTAATGCATGGAGAAATAGGTGAATTATAGGAAAATAGACAAAAAAAGAGTTAATTTTTGGGAAGAGGAGCGAAAATGGAAGCAAGTGTGGGCACATGGGGACCTACACGGCTCGTGGGCTTCCACACAGACTGTGAGGCCCATCGTAGCCTCACACTGGGCTGATAGTAGTGATGAATGAGCAAGAGCAGGAAACATTTGACCAAGACATGTCCCACAGCATGTGTCACGGACCATGGGAGGTGTGACAGGCCGTTTTGTAGGTCGTCAAAGTGACGTGAGGGGTAGTCACCATCAAAAAATATGAAAGAAGCACAAAGTGGAGCCGAATGGAGTTTGCCACAAGCCGTGTGACCAACCACGGTCTGTGACATAAGGATGTAAGGACGAATAGAGCGAAAAATGTTAAAGGCAAGGCAGACGGTCCATGAAATGGACCGTCAATATCCACTCGGACCGTTTACCTGCTCGTTGAGGAGTGACACAGTGAAGCAAGTTTTGAAGGCCAAGAAAAGCCACATAGACCATCTCACGGTCCTTCTACTGTCACACGGGCCATGTGGTGGCCCGTGTCCATGCTGACGTGATTTTTCTATTTTAAATCGGATTAGGTTTTCTTTGTATATAAATAGTATTTCTATTTCATTTTTACTCAATCATGGACGACTAGAGATAAAAAACACTGAAAAACTTTGTTTTCTTAGAGATTTCACAAAACTTTGCGATTTTGCTTATCTTATTCAAGATTGTAACTTGTGGATTCATTGAATCTTCAATAGTAAGTCATTTATTATAAATTCCTTGTATCATTGTGGGTTCTCTTCCTTGAATATGCTAGGCTAAACTAGGGTTCTGGAAACCATGACAAATCAATAAGATTGGCAAATATGGGGTAAATCCTGTAATTGATTAGCGTATATATCGTACTGATCTTCATTATAATTTCTTCCTTGATGAGTCGACGCATTAGGGTAAGCCTTTATTCATAACATGCCCAAAAGGGATATCTTGATTAAGAAAAGAGTTCTACGACGGAAATTCAGGGTTTTTAACCTAGTCTAAATACTTGAGACCGAAAGGAAAGAGTATTCCGGGATTGACAATAAGGGTTAGCAAGTATACATTCTGAGACCAAAAGGTGAGGAATGATATGCATCTAATATTGACCGAGAGGTGAATTAGATGTTACATTACTTGTTAGATCTTATATACGTAATCATGAATAAGTTTACCATTAGATTCGGCTATCGCATTAGATGTCATAGGGAATATAATCCTAGCTTCACATAAATTGTTGGAAATCTAGTAGTCCTTGCACTCATTTATTACTTTATTTTAGAAACTTAGTTTGAAAAACCAAAAGACCCCATTTACTTTATGCACTTTTGTTTCGGGAATCGATATTATATCTGAAAACTGTGCTAATAGATATATTCTCATGCATTCTTTTTGTAGGATCGACCTCAACTTTGGTTGAGTTCTATATTTCATCAATGACTGCTTTACTATTCCTTTTGGAGTGTAAATTTGGGCGTATCAAATTTTGGCCTCGTTGCCGGGGAATACATCGAAGTAATAGTCTACTAGTTGCAATTTTGAGTTTGTAATAGTAGTCCCTTATTTTACTTTTGTTTCTTGGTAGGGAGCTAGTGTTTCATGCCAAGCACTCGAAGCAAGGGTACAACACTTGTTCCATACGACCCCTAGCTTACTAAATCAATCCGTAGAATGAATGCCTAACAACGCGAAGCAGCTAGACAGAGAGAGTTGGTTGTGAACCCTACAGGTAGGGGAAATGACGGTCTAGGTAACGATGACAATGCTGGTAATGAGGTACCACCGGCAACACCACTTAGACAGCTGTCGCTGCCTAGTGTGAGACCCTAAGTGCCTCAGCTGCCCCAAGCAGTGAATGATGATGATGAGGTTATTGGGGCCACTGGGGCAATTGTACTTCCCCCACTTCTTGCAGGTGTTAAGTTCACTATCACTAGCACTATGCTGCAGATGCTACAGTTGAAAGGGTTGTTCAGCGGAACAGCAACTGAGGATACCAATCAGCTTGTCCTCAACTTTCTGGCGACATGTCAATAGCTTGAGATTCCTAGGCTTAGTCAGCAGACAATTAGGTTGTGGTTATAACCATTGTATCTTTCTGGTGTGGCAACTAAATGGCTAACTAAGCTTCCACATGATTCCATCCGCACTTGAGGAAAGTGTCACGACCCCACCCG
>JAPFFP010043067.1:0-13538 GCA_026153255.1 Solanum medicagineum
TGACCATTTGGGCCCAAAACTAACTAAGAGAAAGTTGGAAAATAGGCAGCCCAAGCCCATCAACTTGGAGACCCATTGAGGCCCAAGTGTAAGGGCCAAGCTACTGCATAAGTAGCTTATTAATATGTGGTAAGAGTTGGTGAGTAAGTCGGCCAAGATACCCTTTATAAAGGGCTCAAAACAGCACACTAAATTCACTTCAACTTATACAAGAAAAAACTCTACTTTCATAGTTATTCCTTGCTCTCATTCAAAGGGGTGAAAGACAAGCTCTCATAACCTTGCAAGGATTCTTAAAGAAGCTCAAAACCTTGATTATAAAGGTAAGTATGTCTACTTATGCAACTAGTATGGTTTTTAAATTAAAACCAAAGGAACAAGCTAATCATACATATGCTGGAAATTTTGGACAGCATGTATCCCAAGGATTCTTTTACACTTTTCTTGTTAATTCGGAAGTTTTTCTCTTGTTGGTTAGCTGTATTATGAAGAAATACTTATGTATTTAACAAAGGTTGGTTTTACAGTAATGTAAAAAGGCTGATTCACCACTTTTACAGTCCACAAAAGTGAGTCCTTATGTGATATCGCAATTGTGTGCTTACTATGAATTGATGGGCTGTTGGATGGAAGGCTATTGCCTCATATCCTTAATGACTGATTTGTTATTATTCTGAGACTTTTTCAATGCTGTTTTTACGTGTAAATGTTGCTGGAATAGTTTGCTTAGAATTGGAATAGGTTTGGAGTTGTCGACGTCAAAATGTAGCGAAAGGAGGTAATGTTATCCTGTCCATTGGTTGGGTAGAATTGTTATGCGTTGTTCTTTGTGGGCTATTGTAAGACTATTGTGGCACTAAACCAGGCTGCACATGATTTGTACATGAAAATATGTATTATAAAAATACAATTAGGGGCGAAAAAGTAGAAGGAATACACTCGGCTTTATCAATACCCTCTTGTTGTCCGTGTATTGTTTTGTTATGTGATTGGGCTGCCAAGGTATGTCTATTGGCTATTAATGCTAGTTTTATCACCTACTATATTGTAGATAAATATTTGGAGGTAGGGAAGGTTATCTCGAGGTAGTAACAAGGTCATACAACGAGGTATGTAAGGCTACTTGATTTCGTATTACTTGGCATGAAATCTAGATTCTTCATTGGCACATCAAGGCACTTGCTAACTCCGACACATCTATTAACCGTGTCTCCAGTCTTTGACATGTTAACATACTCCTATACATAGTCACCTTCAAATCTTTATGCATACATGGATACTGAGTTAAATGGCTTCCTTTTGCCAAATAAAGTTCACGAGTTATCTCATCTCATACGCATTTCATTATTTATGTAATGTACTCTTTTCATTGTCATATTGTCTTATATGATTATCTACATGTCATATGTTACATCTACAGTCCTATAGCTCCAATATTGTGACCACCAAAAGAACCATATCAAAGGTAATTGAAAGGTAAAGTATATTGTTTATTGATAGGTGGTAGCCCGAGGGGTGGAAGAATCACCTAGGCAGGGATGATCCTATCATGGGTGGTAGCCCGAGCGGTTAAGGAAGAAAGCTAGCCAGGGACGATACCGATACAATTTACCATTGATCAGTTGGTTGTTTGTATTACAGCTGTGCATAGATTATACAGTAAAGGTAAAGTAACATAAAGAACATAAAGTACATGATTCCAAAGTATAACCAAAGGTGGTCACTAATCTGGCACCAGTGCATGGTCTCAGTTGAGCTATTACTTCAAATACAGTATATCATGCCTTTCATATTCAGTACATAACCTCATACTTAAGTCCTTTACGGGGGACCTGCATTTCATGCTGCAGGTACAGGTGCTAGTAGATCTCCCCAGTAGGAGTACAGGACATCCAGTTGCTGATACCAAGCTCCAGGTTGCTTCGGGGCTTTGTGGGTGTCTAGAGCTTATATTTTTACATTGTACAATTAGTTGAGGCAGGGCCTGTCCCGACCCTTGTCAGATACTTTCTTTATCTAGAGGCTTTGTAGACTATGTAAATCAAAGTTTGGTCATATCTCGTACTTCAAACACTGTGGCCCCAACGGCCTAGTCATATGCATTTCCTTTTGTCTTGTTAACCTTGTTTATCTTCTTAAAGGCATGTCAAAGGTAGAAATCTCTTATAATATGTATAGAAAGTGCATAGATATAGGTTGGTTCTCTCGAGCCATATCGGCAACGAGTGCCGGTCCGTCCTAACAGGACTTTGGGGCATGACATATAGCCACCTACGCAATGTGGCATTCATTTGCAAGAGTGTGATGGGAACACTGAATCTTTCTATAGATGCTGTGGGACTTCATGTCTTCCCATTATCTCTTAGGGGAAATGTATCATTATGACTATCTGAGCTCCCACAGAGTTCGATTACCAGTAAAGAAGACTTATAGAAGGCTTTTTTTGAGAGGTACTTCCCTAGATCGAAGATGCTCAAGTTTAAGGGACAGATCAACTACTTCGAGAAAATTCTTGGGGATTCAATAAGCTCTA
The DNA here is from genome assembly GCA_026153255.1 of Solanum medicagineum. Taxonomy (NCBI): domain Eukaryota; kingdom Viridiplantae; phylum Streptophyta; class Magnoliopsida; order Solanales; family Solanaceae; genus Solanum; species Solanum medicagineum. The sequence goes on from JAPFFP010043067.1 coordinate 2,534, forward strand.
CTCAGGAGACATTCACTAAAGGTTCGAGGAGCGTCCCTAACCATAAGATAGTTGATAACGCCTTGGTGGAGACCTTCTATCGTGCACTTGATGAGACCAGTCAGGCCTGTGCTGACATTATCATGGAAGAATATTTTCGTATCAACCAGTTGTAAGGATCAGAGAGCAAATGGAAAGACTGGTCAAGACTAATCGCACATGGAGGCAGTGAAACAAAGTATCCACTAAGAGTTCATGTGCTGCTTGTGGGGTCTAAAGCAAGCGAGAATTGATGAAGAGATCATGCAGCAGCTTACTTAGATGATGATGAAGAGCCAAGAGAGAGTAAATGGAGTGGTTCATTAACTTCCACGTGCACCCATGTATGAGCAGCCATACTATGATGAGGATATGTGTTTTGCCACTGAACGAACGGGGGCATATTGGCACCAAGTTAAGGAAACCAAGGTTGAAAATTTAATTGAGATGGAGCTTATAGGTACTACGACAGAATTACTATGATAGGAGCAAGGGTCCAGAGAGAGATACATATTGTAGTCATAGAGAAGGCTTCATAAGTAGTCCTTATGTGGCACCACATAATCGTGATGCAGGTGCAAGCAGTTCTAGAATTTAGGAGATGTTTGATCACTTGTTGAAGAAAGATGAGACCCAGGATAAGACTCTAAGGGGCATGGAATCAAAAGTTTTAATTATTAATCAGAAAATAGAGTCTCACTTTATGGCTATCAAACAGTTGGAACAACAGTTAGGTCAAGTGTCAACTCAATCAGCGTCAGAGGGGTACACAGCCTAGCAACATAGTTCAAAATCCTAAAAATGATGAGTAGTGTATGGCAGTTACTACTCATGGTGGCAAGAGCACCATCGATCCTCCCATATCAGTTGATGAAAGAAATGATTGAGAGGAGACAGTTGCGGCTAAGGATACAGATGAAGGAGATGATCATGCCAAGCATGGGGTAAGTGATGTTGCTGATGTGCCATAGAGGTTGAAGCCTATTCCTAGGCCTCATCCTCCCTTCCCTTAAAGAATCAAAAAGAGGGAGGAGCCGGCAAATTCAAAAACTTTCTCTCCATGTTGAGGCAGATCTCCATCAACATTCCTTTCATTGAGGCATTGGAGAAGTTGCCACGGTATGCTAAGTATATGAAGGACTTGTTACTAAAAAGTGCACTGTGAATCAAGAGCTCTCCCAAGAGCTTCGACATTGTAGTGCTATTGCTACAAGGTCCTTGGTTCAGAAGTGAGAAGATCCAGGTGCTTTCACCATACCGTACACCATAAAAGATGTGGAGTTCACGAGACACTATTTGATTGAGGTGCCAACATTAATCTGATGCCATTTGTGGTCTACAAGAAGCTTGTTATTGGGATCCCCTACTCCAACTAGTAGGCAGCTGTTGATGGCGGATCGTACAGTGAAGAAGCTTGTGGGGATACTATACGATCTGTTGGTAAAGTTGAAAAGTTCACATTCCCTGCAGACTTTGTGATGCTAGATTACGAAGTTGACTTTGACATCCCAATCATCTTTGGAAGACCATTCCTATCCACTGGGCGAGCACTAGTAGATATGTAAACTCCTCAACTGAGGATTAGATTTAACAACGAAGAAGACATCTTCAATATGTGTCAGTCCATGAACTGTCCAGATGATTTGAAGAATGAGATCTGGGCAATTGTGAAGTTTGAGTAACCAATTTTTCAAAGTAATATCGTGACAGTTTATCAGGCGCTACTTATGAGAAAACACAAGGTTATTGATGTAGTAGTGTAGTTATAGGATTAATTTCAATTTCTAGATTCATAGGTAGTTTGATTTATCATATTTTATTGCAAGTTCAGACATTGGGCTGGTGGAATATAGGGTAATAGTGTATTCTATGAATAGTATGCAGCTACATGACTAAGTTAGGCAGTTTGGCTAAGAAGAGCATCAGATTGAGTTTCTACGACTGGGTTTACAGGCCGTAAAACTCTTTAGGACCTGTTCCCCATCTTGTAGAGATTTCTAGTGAGCAGAAAATTATTCACTCCAGTCCACGACCAAGGTAAGTTTCCAGTCTAGTCTAGTCCAGTGACCAAACAATGGGCTGTGAATGGAGCTCTTGGACCCTAGGTAAGTCTCTTGAAAATTTGCTAAGTGTTAAGGTCTCTACTATCAACTCTATGATCCGTAAAATACTTTACGACTCATAGACTGGTCCATAAAATCTAGTCCTGAAATCTAAGATTTGGATGTTCTACGAAATCACGTTTTACGAGTCATAAAACACTCTACGGACCGTAATCGAGGTTTTGTAGAGTCCAGGCCCATTAACTTTCTATTGACCAGGTCAATGTATAAATAGTGGGGTCAAATTACTTTTATCCCATTCTTGCCCTAAATTACTGAATTAACCCAGCCAAACCACTTTCGTGTTTCCGATCAGCACTGGCCACTGTACACCTATTTTCCAGTAAGAATCCAACAACCTAGGGTTTCAAGCCTATTCACCTCCTTCATCTTCTTCACTTTAATCTCAAACCAAGGTAAGTTTTCAGTTAAATTAAGACCTCTAATTTACCTTGTTTTGAATGAATGAGTTGAACGTTATGTGAGGATTGGTGTCTCGACATATCCATGTTTGAATTTAGTTTGTGTTAGTTGAAATTAGGTTGCCCATGTTTGAATTATTAAGTCCAAAATCGGTCACTTTGGCCTTTCGTGAGGGTCGTTGTTTGTGCCTATTGAATCACTCACCATGTGTGATCAAATGATTGTATTTGTGAATTGGTGGGTGATGACACAGGTGTGTAATCTTGTTGAAAATTGAGCATAGGTGGTCGAAATGGTAGGATAAAACATGTTTAATCACTTTTCATAAGTCTTATGTGTGTATAACATGTTGGGGGTAATGGTTGTGATATGAAAATCATGTGGATGTGTGTGTTTTTGCTTCAATGCTGGTAATTTGAGTGTTGGAGAAGCCTTTTGCGGTCCGTGTGATGGGCTTAGAAACTGTAGGCATGGTGTGGTATATACCGAATACCATATTGAAACCGAATTATTTTATACCGTGGTATGGCAATTATGGTATTTGGTATGGTATTCGGTGTGTTTTATAATTTTTTTTGGTATTCGGAATGGTATTTGGTATTTTAAAAATAAATACCAAAATACCATATACCATAACAAAATATAACATATATATTTTTTAAATTATTTTAAATATATGTAGAGCTTCTGGAAGAGTCCTCACAGTCTACTTGGCACTCCCATTACTAACTATGTTGAAGAAAATTTTGAGAAAACTAAATTTTAAAGCGTTGATTAGCTTTTGTATTATTCATTATCCATAACTTTAAAATGCATATAGTGTTTGATCACTTAATTGATTAGCTTGAGACATTTTCAATATTATTATACTTCTTTACTATATGAATATAATAATACAAAGTCAAATTAATTACTGTCACTGAAGAACAATATCGTAAAATATCGAAAATGACATTAGAAATACCGCACCATACCGAGCTAATTTGGTATTGTAATGGTATAACATTTTTAGATTACCGAATTTTTAAATATCATACCATACCATATCGTGCCCACACTTACAAGTGATTGATTTTTCTGGTTCATGAGTGGCCTTTACGACCAATGGAACAATCCACGAGTCGTAATTGCCCCTCGTTCAAGATTCCAGAAACTAGAATTTTCTGAGTGTCCATCAGACGAGATCTTCTACAAGTTATAGAACACTTTACGGCTCGTCAATAGGTCTCATAGATCCCTGCCTGAAATTAATTACTTAGTGAAAATCTCTACAATCCAGTCTATGACTCGTAAACCACTTTACGAGTCATACCTAGTCTCGTAGACTTTTCCAATAGCAAAACTTGTTTGCATCACTACTTTACGAAAGCTCTTTATGGCTCATAGTATCTATTATAGCCTATAAAGGTGCTTTCGTAAGACCCTTCTGCAACTTAACTCAGATGATTTGTGCATCCTAATTGTTGATTTTTTGGGCAAACTAAGGTGCGTATGTATTTGTGTTTCAAGTAATATGGCCCCAGGAGCCAAACGCGATGACATAAAGGCCCTTAAGTAAGGGCTAAGAGATGAGCCTTCGGATGATAAGGAGGCCACTCAGTGGAGTGGCTCATTAGAGGTGCTGGATGTCATCCCAAATCCTAAGGCGGATAGACCACAGATCGGAGTTGCTACCAGAGCTGGGTAGTCTTTGGCTCTTATTGCTCATACTCCCCATTTTGAGGAGGGAAGTAGTGACATGAACGATTTACAACAGCTTACTCCATCCAGAAAGGAGTCCAGCTCTGAGGGAGGCTCTGAGGAGGGATCAAAGACAGAGTCCTTCGTCGCACCCTGATCACCACTATCTACACTAGATGCCCTCGCTAGCCAGTGGTGTATTGAGGGCATGCAGGAGAGATATATAGAGGGCGTGCGGCTGAGAGAGTGGGCGTAAGCCAACCTACTCCATCTATGAGGAGCCCCGAGTCATATCAGAAAGACTCGGTGGTGTCCTCAACCCCCAGGAAACGATGATTCGAAGTCGCTCACACATGTTCTTGGTCGATACTCCCAACAATAGTGAGGGAATTTTATGAGTCACATGCAGCCAGTATCCAGATCACTCTTTGCAAGGGGAAGAAGCCCCTCGCTCACCCCAGACTGACCAAGACAGAGAGAGGGACCAACAAGTGGATATATCGGAGGCCACCATTTGGCAATTACTATTTGGTCCAGAGTTTCCTGCCCCTATATCTATCTCAGAGTTTGACTGTAGAGTGGGCAGATGAGGGACCCACTTGTGATCAAAGATCAAGAGCGATGAGCCATTTTGATGAGATGGGTGGCTGGGCATATTACTGAGCAGGGTCCCAAACATGCATGGTTTACGAATCACTGGGAGCCTATTATTAAGGCTTCACTCTGTTCCTGCAAAATTTTTGTGGGCAGTTGTTCATTAACGCATTCGGCAGATAGTTGCTAATAATACAATAAGGTCGGAGCATGTAGTTTTGGTTGCCAGCATTTTAACTCGCTACGATATTGACTGGGCCAGCCTCATTGCTAAGTAGATTCATGAGGCCGCACTAAAGAGGTCCACCTTTATCCTATTCCATGCTTGATATAAAATCTCTATCCAGAGTCGAGGATGGAGATATTACACTAGCAGGACCAGTTGATTGAGGCCCAACCCACATTGGATCCTAGCTTGATCAAGGCTAAAGTGAAGTTGGTGGCACTCCAACGAGCAAAACCTCCACTTATGCCTGAGATGTTCGCCCTAGCACCACAACCTGAGGGTTCAGAGATTGTCACTACTAATGCTACTACTACTTAAGAGAGGCCCCCGCAACCCGAGGAAGTTGAGGATAGGAGGGCCCACTATTGTTGTTCCTACACCATAGTCCATGACTTCACAGGTTACTACTGCGGGCATGATCTATGTGTCTATCGCATCTATACAGGCCTTGGCGCAGAGGTTATCATATGCTAACTCGTAGTGGACTCATCTTGTTCATCAGATGAGGTCATGGGTCCTCCAAGATATTTCAGACTCGGAGGGTTAGATGCAGGCAATCGCGGCCGCTACTATTCAGGATTGTATCTGTATCGTGGATGTTTGCATTGATGCCTTCGAGGAGAGGGTACAATGGAGATTGTGCGAGGCCTAGCCTTTAGATTTGTCAGCTTTGTAGATGGAGATACAACAACTTTGAGCTGAAATGACAATAACACTTGCGACACCTGTAGCACTATAAGAGACTATACCTCCGATACCGATGGTTGACTTATTTGCTCCTGATAAGCCATCCAACCTTCCCATAGGAAGAGACCTTTCATAGAGGATGATGAGCTAGATAAGAGGCATGTACATGCGAGGCTCACAAAGGAGGAGGATCTTGAGCTTATCTTGAAGAGATCGAGACTTGACGAGGAGATACAATGAGCTTGAGAGATGAGAAGGTCACAGGTGTTATCTCCTCCAGACAGAGTACTACTACTGCACAGACCACTCAGCTGGAGGAGGGTGGCTAGACTCAGCCACACACTAGTGCTTAGGAGCCTAGGTATTCTTTTTTACCCCTTATGTGTTATTTTGTTTTGATTTTTTGCATTGGTGACAATGTACATCTTTTTTGATGGGGTGTAGGTAGTTATGGGCCTCAGTGAAGTCTGAGTAGCTTGTGTCCATAGCTACTCCAATTTTTATCCCAGGGTTAATTATTGTCTATGTTCTTTTTCCCTGTGAATATTTAATTTCTGTTGAACCAGCATGTTTAGGATTTTAGATATTATTTGTAGCCTATAGTAGCAATACTTGTGGCATATAGTATATTTTTGTGTTTTGTTTGGAAAATGATACCTACCAGAAATTTTGATTAGTAGTTAGATAGCAAATATGTATGTTTTGGTGTGTGACAATGTTTGTTCTGACAAGTGAGGATGCATTGAGATAAGAAGTATGATGTAGTGCCACGTGAATGTAAGCTTAATTTGCTAGATTCATGTGTCTTGTGCTAATTTAGAACATACCCTGTTACATTAAGTTAGATTGTTGATATATTGGATTAGGAAAGGATCTTAGGCCATTGTTTTTAATAGTCCACTTCACCTAAAATAACAACCAAATCTATGATATAATCCCGTGTTCCTAATGTTTAAGCCTAACATGTACCTATTCTTTGAAAACACCTGATTAACCTAGCCTTCTTAGTTGTAAAATCTTAAAATTGGCCCTGGTCCTTTCTTGAACATTATGCACCTTGACTGAATCAAAAAACTTAAGTTGAGGGTGGCTACCAAAAGTGGCCCTGGTTTTGAGGACGGATATTGTGCACCTCAACACTAGATAAAAGCGTAATTTGAGGGCAGCTAGCGTAAGGGGTAAACAAAAAAAAGGGTGTGAGTTAGTGACACGGAGAAAAAGGAAAAAATCATGTACTGGGTGCAAGAAAAATAAGTGATACCTTAGTGTAAGGAATAAAGCAAAATGAAGTGTAGAAACAAGGCAAAAAGCTAAAAAATGAATAGAAAGCACCTAGAAAAGCTTGAAAAAGGAAAAAGAGAGAATAAGGTGAAAATAACAGAGTTGGTAGGGACAAAGTGTAGGAAAACGTAGTGTCAAAGAGGGCCGTTAGTCACTATTTTCCCATAATATCATACCAAAACCCCTTGAGCCTATGTTACAGACCTAGAAAGTCCTAAAGTGATCCTAGTCTAGTTGGTTCTGAGTCAGAGTATAGGAGAAAGCCTATGGTGTTAGAAATTTTGTATGAATATCTATTGTGAGAGTGAGTGATTTTGCATAGTCCCAAGGCTAAACATGGAAACTTCATTGAGTGTTAGACATGGGACTTCTTTTAGTTAGGGCACTTGGATGGATTGTTAATACTAGACTAGTTCAGTGATTGTGGATTGTTGATAATACCTTGCTTGTCGTAGTTGTGTTTCACACGTACCAGTTTGTATTGGTTTGCTAGATAGCCATATAATCCTATTTTGAAAAGTTGGTGTGGGTATCTGAGTCTAAGATCTATGTTATGTATGTCATTAGTTTGAGGTCTATGTGTTATTGTATTATCTATTTAGATTGAGTTCGTCGCTTGAGGACAACCAACAATTTTAAGTTGAGGGTGTTGATGTGCTGCTAAAATACAATACTTTTAATGCCTAAACTTCAAGTTTTTTATGTTCTCAATGCGATGTTAGTTGGTTTTACGTGTTTTTGTGTTTGCATTTGCTGGATTACAGGTTGGCATTGATTTTGGGGAAAATTGTAGAAATTGTTGAGTTTTTATTTTATACAAGACCTTTACGGGTCATAAATCATTTTATGGGTTGTAGAGTGGTTTCGTCGATAATTCAAGAGAGGAGATATTTTTTGAAGTCTATTCTACAACATGCAAACGAGCTGTAGAGACATATACTAGTCGTAAAAGATGATTCGTCCCCTTAGATCAGAGACTTGGACTTTTAGGAATTTCATCAGATGAAACCCCCTTTTACGGGTTGTAAATCACTTTACAAGTCATAGAGGGGTGCCATAGAGTAGAAGTCCAAATTTTCAGTAGCTAAGTATGAGTGTCACGCCCAAAGTCCTGTTAGGGCGGACTGGCACCAGTTGCAGATAAGGCCCGGGAGAACCAACTTGTATTTAGGTGCTTTCTATACATATTATAAGGGATTCTGAAGTTCAACATGCCTTTAAGAAAGTACACAGTGATAACAAGCCAAAAAGGAGATGCATATGGCTAGGCCGTTGGGGCCATGGTGTTTAAAGTACAAGATATGACCACACTTTAATTTACATAGTCTACAAAGCCTCTAGATAAAGAAAAGTATCTGATAAGGGTCGGGATAGGCCCCGCCTCCTCTAACTATACAATACAAAAATATAAGCCCTAGATGCATAAAGCTCCGAAGCAACCTGGAGCTTGGTAGCAGCAGCTGGATATCCTGTACTCCTATTGGGGAGATCTACTAGCACTTGTACTTGCAGCATAAAATGCAGGTCCCCCGTAAGGGACGTACGAGATAATGTACTGAATATGTAAAGCGGAAAATACTGTATATGAAGTAACAACTCAAATGAGACTATGCACTGGTGTAGGATAAGAGACCACCTTTAGTTATACTGTGGGTCATGTACTTTATGTTCTTTCTATTACTTTACCTTTACTGTATAGTCTGTGCACAACAAGTAATACAAATGACCAACTAATCAGTGGTAAATATATATCGGGATTGTCCCTGGCTATCCATTTCCTTTAACCCCTTGGGCTACCCCCTGTGATAGGATCGACCCTGGCTAGGTGATTTTTCCACCCCTCGGGTTACCACCCATCACCACGCAATATACTTTACTTTATCTTTCAATTATCTTTGAGATGATTCTTTTGGTGGTTGTAATATTGGAGCTGTAGGACTGTAGATACAACATATGACATCTAAATAATCACAAAAGACAACACCATAATGAAAGGAATAGGTTAGACACATAATGAAATGCATAGGAGGTAGAACAACAGGTGAACTTTATTTAGTAGAACGAACTCGTATATCTTGGTATCCAAGTATGTATGCAGGTTTGCAAGTGACTATGTATAGGAGCATATGAACATGTGAAACAGTGGAGACATGGCTTTTTGTTATGTCGAAGTAGATTAGAGCCTCTATGTACCAAGGAAGAACCTAGGTTTCATGCCAAGTAATACGAAATTGAGTAGCCTTACGAACCTTGCTGTACGACCTCGCTTTTACCTCGAGATAACCTTCCCTTCCTCCAAATATATTTTTACAACACAGTAGGTGATAAAAAACTAGCATATGCAGCCAATAGATACATCTTGGCAGCCCAATCATATAAAAAACCAACATACGGGAGCAAGCAGATAATTATAAACCCGAGCGTATTCTTTCAAACTTTCCGCTCCTAATCGTACTTTCTAATACACATTATCGTACACATATCATGTGCAGCCTTTTTTATTGTCATAACAGTCTTATAACAGCCCACAAAGCACAACACATAACAATTCTATGCAACATACAAATAGGCGGCATAACGTTACATCCCTTCGGTACATTTTAACATCGAAAATCCCAAACGTGTTTCAACTTTACCCAAACTATCCTCAACACATATATACATGAAAATAGCCTTAAAACATTCCCAGAACAATACCAAAGAATTCATCAAGGACGTGAGGCAATAGCCTTTCATCCATCAGCCCACAAGTTCGTACTAAGAACACAATTGCGATATCCTACAAGAACTCACTTTTGCGGATAGTAAAAGTGGTGCAGCAGCCTTTATAGATCATTGAAGGAACAATATTCATTAATAACAGTAGTGTCACTTCATAATCAGTCCAACCAAAAAGAGAAAATCTTCCAAATAAACAAGAAAAAATGTATAACAATCTAGGAACACATGTTGTCCAAAATTTTCAGCATATACCGAACCAACATAGTCTCTTGTTTTTCATGAAGAAACCTTAATAAACACACAACTATAATCACTTACCATTACCTTCAAGGTGTAGGGCTTCTACAAGAACCCTAAAAGTCTCTTGTGGCTGCTTGTAAAGTCAAGAAAGAGTTAAGAGATAACTTGGAAGAGAATCTGATTTTTTTGGGTTCAAGTTAGAATGGCTTATGGGAGCTGTTTTAAACCCTTTTTAAAGGAGGACTTTGGCCGACTTACTAAGCAACTTCTTTCCCCTTTCACTTGTGACTTATTGAGTTCAAATTGGTTGGGCTTTGGCTGCCCATTTTTCCCGTTTCTCCTTACTTAGTTTTGGGCCCAATTAGTCAAGTGGGTTGTGATGTACTTGGGACCTTCTATTATTCATCTTAGGCTAAAAGTATTGTCCATTTATGATGGTAAAACATGGGCTAAAGTTATACCCTTAAGATGGACTTTATTCATAATCGAAGTTGGACAAATTCGACGTCGGGACTCTTCTACATTTATTTAGCAATTTTAAGCTAAGCAAGTAGGTTACTCACCTGCTAGCATCCTAAGTCCTACAACAACCTCATTTCCTCTAGTAGTGTTCGATATTGAGAAATGGGACCCACATTAGAATAAAATGACCTCGTATGAGAATTTTGACCTCACCGATGAGTCCGAAATGTCATTTCTGATCAAATTTCATATATGGATCATATGTTTTCAAGTTCGTATGAGGTCGGAGCACGAAATTTAAGTTTGAGAGTTTTCTGAAAAAATTTGAAACGGGTGTGACGTGGACCAATGAGGTTCTGCCATGTGGCAGAACAGTGCACCGACTCAAAAATCTACATATTTGATGCAGAATGTCATTTTTTCCCCAAAAATCTTCAATCTCAAATTTCTCTCTCAATTTTAACCCGATTTGAGTGATTCAAAAGTCTAAATTATATAATTGTCCGAGAAGAACAACGTGGGAGCTTCAGAAATTGATTTTGGTGCATCGTTTGAGGTAAAAATCGTGATT
>JAPFFP010043068.1:0-12500 GCA_026153255.1 Solanum medicagineum
TTAGCGTCAATTTGTCCAAATCATGTCATGTTTCCTTTGAATTGTACTAGTATTGTATGGTGTGGGGTGTTACAGCTAATTCTATATATTGATATTTCTAGATTAATGGTTTATGCTCATCAAACTGAGGAGGACAAGAAGAAGGATAGAGAGGAGCATCTGAGTAAGAAGGCTAGGTTAATAAGGCCTGAGCCCAACCATAATTATCAGGGCAAGGGAGATAACTCTTACTTCTAAAAGAAGACCTCGGGATATGCACTGTCTTCAGCTAGTACACCAGCTCTGAACCATAGGTATGATCAAAAGACCCAAGGCCAACCAAACTTTAGGGAACAAGGTTCGCAAGCCAGCGTGACTCTTGGCTCTAAAGGGAGGCCACGTTCTGGGAAATGTGGCAAAATGCATCAGGGAAAATGTAGAGATGGAGGGAATGATTTCTATAAGTATGGCCAGCCGGATCATTTTCAGAGGAGTGCCCGACATGGAGCAATAAAGCCCATTCATCTACCACAGCACCACCAGTGAGGGGTAACCAAAGAGGTGTGGCACCAATACCAGGCGGAGGGACAAACCATCTATACGCAATGGGGAATTGACAGGACCATGAGGATGCATCGGATGTTGTGACATGTATAATTCGAGTCTTTACTCTTGATTGTTATGTTTTGATGGATCCTGGTGCTACTTTGTCATTTGTATCTCCTTATGTGGCGAATAGATTTGAGATTCTCCATGAGTGTTTTCTTTAACCATTTTTCGTTTTCACTCCTATTGGTGAGTTTATTCGAGCTGAGAGGATCTATAGAAACTGAGGTATCTATTCTTCATAGGGATACTTTTGCTGATTTGGTTGAGTTGTAGATGGTTGATTTTGATATAATCCTTGCTATGGATTGACTTCATGCCTTCTATGCCTCTGTTGATTGTCGAACTCGAATGGTCAGATTCCAGTTTCCAAATGAGGCTATTATTGAGTGGAATGGAGATTCAGTTGTGCCAAAAGGTAAATTTATTTCTTACCTCAAGGCCCAGAAATTGATTTCTATGGGATGTATCTATCACCTCGTGCGAGTTAAATTGAAAAATGTTGAGCCCCCTTCTCTTAAGACTGTCCCGATTGTAAATGCGTTTCCTAATGTACTTCCTGAGGATTTGCCTGGAATCCCTCCTGATAGGGAAATCAACTTCGGGATTGATGTTCTTCCTGGCACCAAGCAGATTTCCATTCCGCCATATAGGATGGCCCCTGTAAAGTTAAAGAAGATGAAGGAATAGTTAAAGGGCTTATTGGAAAAAGGATTCAAAAGGCCAAGTGTCTCTCCATGGAAAGCTCCAGTCTTGTTTGTGCGAAAGAAGGATGGTTCCTTGAGGATGTGTATTGACTGTCGTCAGCTGAATAAGGTGACAATTAAGAATAAGTATCCCCTTCCGAGAATCGATGACTTGTTTGACCAATTTTAGGGTGCCACTATTTTCTCTAAGATAGACCTCAGATTAGGCTATCACCAGTTGAAAGTGGGAGAATGTGACATCCCAAAGATGGCTTTTTGAACCTGATATGGTCATTTCGAGTTCTTGGTAATGTCGTTTCGGTTGAAAATGCACCTGAAGCCATTGTGGACTTAATAATTGAAGTATTTAGACAGTATCTTGACACGTTCGTGATTGTGTTCATCGATGACATTTTGGTGTATGGTAGAAATGAGAAGGAGTGTGCCAACCGGCTCAGAATTACTTTGCAGACGCTCCGAATCATAAGTTGTATGCAAAGTATTCTAAGTGCAAATTTTGGCTCAAATCTGTGGCTTTCTTAGGTCATGTGGTGTCTGGGGATAGAATTCAAGTAGATACTCAAAAGATTAAGGCGGTTAAAAATTGGCCAAGACTAAACTCATTTACTGAGATAAGAAGTATTCTGGGCCTGGCTGGGTACTATCGAAGGTTTGTTGAAGGATTCTCATACATAGTCGCTCCATTGACTAGATTGACTCAGAAGAAGGTCAAGTTCCAATGGTCTGACAAGTTTGAGAAAAGTTTCCAAGAGCTAAAGACAAGGTTGACTACTGCACCGGTGTTGACCTTGCCCGATGGGACTGATTGGTTTGTTATCTACTGCGATGCATCGAGATTGGGAGTGGGATGTGTGTTGATGAAAAGAGGGAATGTTGTTTCCTATGCTTCTAGAAAGCTTAAAGGACATGAGAAGAACTAACTCGCTCATGACTTAGAGTTGGCAGCAGCAGTGTTCACTCTAAAGATCTGGCGCCACTACTTGTATGGAGTGCATTTTGATGTATTCACGGACCACAAGAGTCTACAATATATCTTCACCCAGAAGGAGCTTAACTTGAGACAAAGAAGACGACTTGAGTTGCTCAAGGACTACAACATAAGCATTCTCTACCTTCCAAGTAAGGCTAATATGGTTGCCGATGCTCTTAGCAGGTTATCCATGGGGAGCACTACCCATGTGAAGGAAGAAAGGAAAGAGTTGGTTAAAGAGGTGCATAGATTGGCCAGATTGGGAGTACAACTTGAAGAAATAATGAGGGAGGGTTTAATGTCCAGAATGGGTCTTCTTCATCCTTAGTGTCAGAGGTGAAGGAAAAGCAAAATCGAGATCCTATTTTACTGCAGTTAAAAGATGTTGTACATATGCAGAAGGTTATCACTTTCGCCAACGGGGGAGATGGGGTATTGAGGTATCAAGGTAGGTTGTGTCTTCCTGACGTTGACAACGTCTGAGAGAATCATGGCTGAAGCATATATCTCCAGGTTTCCATTCATCCTGGTCTCCACCAAGATGTATCACGACTTGATAGAAGTCTATTGGTGGGGTAGGATGAAAAGAGATATTGCGAAATTTGTTGCAAAGTTTCCCAATTGTCAGCAGGTCAAGGTTGAGCATCAGAGACCATGTGGTTTGGCTCAAAACATCGAAATTCCATAATGGAAGTGGCAAATGATCAATATGGACTTCATTACTGGTATACCATAGTGGATAAAATGACTAAGTCTGCTCACTTCTTGGCCGTTAAGACACCTAACACTGAAGAGGAATATGCCAAGTTGTATATTCGTGAAATTGTGAGGTTGCATGGAGGTCTGTTGTCCATCCTCTCGGACAGAGGAGCTCAATTCACCTCTCAGTTTTGGAGTCATTCCAGAAGGGATTAGGTACTACGGTGAATCTAAGTACAACCTTCAACCCTCAGACAGATGGCCAGGCGGAGCATACTATTTAGACTTCGGAGGATATGTTGAGAGCATGCACTATTGATTTTAAAGGTAATTGGGGTTGCCTTTACTAGAGTTTTCTTACTACAACTTTCATTCGAGTATTCAGATGGCCCCATATGAGGCACTCTGTGGGAAGAGGTGTAGATCGCCGATTGGATGATTTGAGGTAGGAGAAGCAGAGTTGATCGGACCAGATTTGGTTCACCAAGTAGTACAGAAAAGGTCATTCGTGAGAGGTAGAGGACTGCACAGAGTCGATAGAAATCTTATGCGGATATCCGAAGAAGAAACTTAGAGTTTTGAGACCAATGATTGGGTATATTTGATATTGTCACCCATGAAAGGAGTGATGAGATTAGGGAAGAAAGGAAAGCTGAGTCCAAGATATATTGGCCCTTACCGATTCATAAAGAAAGTGGGTAAAGTTGCATACGAGTTGGAGCTACCCTCAGAATTAGCAGCTATCCACCCGGTTTTCCATGTTTCTATGGTTAAGAAATGCTTGGGAGATCCGCGGTTGGTAGTGCCTGTCGAGAGTATTGGAGTGAAAGATAGTCTGAGTTATGAGGAAATTCCTGTCCAAATCTTTGATCGTCAGGTTCGAATATTGAGAAATAAAGAGATTGCATCTATTCAGATATTGTGGAAGAATCAATTCATAGAAGAAGCTATTTGGGAGGCGGAAGAGGACATGAAGGCCAGATACCCCTATTAATTCCAGCCTGCAGATGACGAAAGGATTGATGGTAATAGTTCCTTCTAAATTCCTATTCATTGAATTTTCTTTTCCTAAATATGACTGAGTTCTAGAGTTCGAGTGAGATCGATGTGACTTGTTGACGTGATGTGATTATTATATTTTCTGCATTTCTTATTTGATTGATTTCATGGGTAAATCGAGGAATGAGTGATTGTTAGAGTCCTTAAGAGTTCGCGCCTTAACCTATATTCTTTTCATACGAGGATGAATGATCCCAAAAGGGGAGATAATGTAACGGCCTAAAATTTCGTCTACTTAAGTTGCAATAGTGTAAGGAAGATTTTTTATTTTAAAAAAAGAAAATATGTAAATTAATTACTTCATAGAGTTCGGATCAAAATTTGAAGATGTCATAGAAAGAAATTTTTTTTTGTACAATCAAACAAGTCATTTATTATTATTATTATTATTATTATTATTATTATTATTATGTGGTTGCATTATTGCATTTTTCAATATTATAGTTTTTTTTTAATAATTCTTCTGCTCCACTAGGAGCTATTGGATGATCTCTTTATCCACTTTAGAATTTTCTTGATATCTTGGCCGGCCATTTGTCTTTGGCATTGGCTGGTTGAACTATTTTTATTATATTAGTGGTTGCTTTCTCATCTCTCCATTTTCTTTAATGCCTTAGTGGATGTTTACTCCACTTTGTCTGCTCTTTATGCCTCTATATAAGAGGTCTCATTTCTGATGGTGAACAAGTAGAGAGCAAAAAACATAGAAATGCAAGTGAGACAGCGAAAAAAAAATTATATTGTATGCTTCATATTTATCTTTCAATTGGACTTTATCGGTTATTTTACTCTGGTAAGTTGCTCCTATTTTCTATATCTTTTATAATGAGATATTTATATAAATGAGTTTATTTTTACGTACTTTATCGTGAGAATATTATTTATGATGCATCATAAATTTATTTTGAGCATGTAAAGTTAAATCGAAAGACCCTACATGTCACATTATTTACTTGAGTTAAAGATTTAAAAGAAGTTATTGGTGAAGAAGCTTTATTGTATTTGTTCTCTTGCTATTATATGAGATTTTTACTACTTGAATATGAAATGAGTTTATATGAAATTAAGTTGAGAGTAATATGAGAATTGAGAATACTTAAGTTGTTAAGCATAAAAATATGTTAAATTTGAGAAATTATAAACTTGTTATATAACATGATGAGTAAAGCTAAAAAAGTCCAAATGACCATTTGTATTGAGTCGAGCATGATGAATTACATGATTGTTGAATTAACTAGAGTTGAGAAGTTGTATTTGATTGAATGAGTTGATGAATCTTTGAGACGAACTGAGATAACCCGAGGAGGATGAGGATGAGTTGATTGGTAAAGTATTGAGGATTGAATTAAATGATGAGTTAGCATGTTTTAGTCTTGAGAGGAGTATCGACAACCGAGCAGGGAGCGAGTATACTTTTACTTTAACCCACAGAACTATGTTGCTAGTGTAGGATAGTCACACCGCCTTGTTCTGGTGACTCTTGTCCTGCAAGTAAGCATTTACCCTAGATCCAAGAGAGAGTTGATCGTCTTATGCCGTGGCACGTATAGGACGGGCTTGGCAACAATGTCGATTCATTGTACATCATCTAACTTAAGGTGGTGGGAGGTATGTCGGTTAAGAGAAATTCCTAAGCAACTTTCATTGAGCATGAGATTTACATACTTGAGTTACTTTCACCATGTATGTATGTATTATGTTTAAATGCATAAAATGTTTTAAACTGTTGTATACTGAATTGAGCATGAGTTGAGGAGTCGAGGTGAGTATTCTTGAGCTTATCTCATCATCATCATCATCATCATCATCATCATTAGACTTACCATACATTTCACGTACTGACGCCTTTAGTGCTGCATCATTTTATGATGCAGATACTGGAGATAGAGGACTTCAGCCTGTGCACTATTGAGATCTGAATGTATACTTCAGAGTTTGTGAGCTCTCCTTGCATTCCAGGGGAGCCCTTTTATCTTCTGTCTTTTATTAAGAACTTTATCTATTTGAGATATCTATGGCCTGTCATGGCAGCGTCTGAATTGTTGAGTAGTGTCTTCATAGACATTGTGTTAGTGATTTGTTAAAAGTATTGTATAATTTCAAACCTTGTTCTTTGAAACTATGAGTAAGTTTACATTAATAAAATGTACCTATTTGAGTTATTTCTTCTATTGTTGAGTATGATGTGATGATGAGGCCAAGTGGTCTGCTCGGAGGCTAGCAATAGTCTTCGGCGTGCTAGCCACGCCAAGGGGACCCTCCCGGGGCATGACAAACTTGGTATCAGAGCATAGAGTTCAAGGGTCGTAGGGAGTTTATGAAGTCGTATCTAGTAGAGTCTTATTAATGTGTGTGTCGTGCACCACACTTAATAAACAGGAAACTATAAGACATTAGGAACTGTTACCCTTTCTTATGATCTGAGTTCGTGCGATAGAGTTGAAAACTCTAGAAATTTCTTTTTCTGGCTCATGCATTACGCGGTTGTAGATCATGCCTTCAAGACGTGCAGTAACCCAGAGAAATGCCTCAGCTAGCACTACCGAGAACCCTACTTCAGAGGTGCCTCCCCAATTGTAAACGAGGGGCCGAGGCTGACCATCCAGGACCACTGGTGTTCCTGTGACACCTACTGCTCCATCTGCTCCTATTTTAGAGGTCGAATTTCGAGGAGCCATAGCTATGCTTAACCATTTAGTAGTTTCTCAGAATGGGAATCAGGGTTCACCAACACCTAGCTCTAGCTCTCAAGAGCCCACGACTGCTTCCAGGCTAAGGGATTTTTTGAGGATGGACCCACCTATCTACAATGGGTCAAAAGTTGAAAAGGGCTGTCAGAACTTCATTGACGAGATGTGGAAAGTGTTGAAAACCATGCACGCGTTCGAGGAAGAGGTAGTTGAGCTTTCTGCTTATCAGCTCAAGGATGTGGCCAATGTTTGGTACAATCAGTGGGAAGCGAGTCGAGGTAAGGATGCTGAGCCTGTTGCTTGGGATGGGTTTGAAAGTTCCTTTTACAATCACTTTTTCCCTCAGGAGTTGAGAGAGGCAAACGTTGAGGAGTTTGTAAAATTGAAACAAGAGGGGATGACGGTGAAGGAGTATAGCTTGAAATCCATCCACCTGTCCAGGTATGCTGCAGAGATAGTCCCAAATATTAGAGCAAGAATGAGGAAGTTCGTTTCTTGATTAGGTAAACATGTGAAGAGAGAATGCAAGGCAATATTTCTAACTCCAGATATGGATATTTCTAGATTAATGGTTTATGCTTAGCAAACTGAGGAGGACAAGAAGAAGGATAGAGAGGAGCACCTAAGTAAGAAGGCTAGGTGAATAGGGCCTGAGCCCAGCCATAATTCGCAGGGCAAGGGAGATATGTCCTACTTCCAAAAGAGGACCTCAGGATATGCACCGACTTCAGCTAGAACACCAGCTCTGAACCAACGGTATGATCAAAAGTCTCAAGGTAAACCAAACTTTAGGGCAGTGGGTTCGCAAGCCAGTGTGACTCTTGGCTCTAAAGGGAGGCCACCTTGCGGGAAATGTGGCAAAATGCATCTGGTAAAATATAGAGATGGAGGAAATGGTTGCTATAAGTGTGGCCAGTCGGGTCATTTTTAGAGGGAGTGCCCAACGTGGAGCAATACGGCCTAATCCTCTACCAGAGCACCACTAGTGAGAGGTAACCAAAGAGGTGTTGCATCAATACCAGGCGGAGGGACAAATCGTCTGTACGCAATGGGGAATTGACAGGACTGTGAGGATGCACCGAATGTTGTGACGGGTTTGATTCGAGTCCTTACTCTTGATTGTTATGTTTTGATGGATCCTGGTGCTACTTTGTCATTTCTATCTCCTTATGTGGCGAATAGATTTGGGATTCTCCTTGAGTGTTTGCTTGAACCGTTTTCCATTTCTACTCCTGTTGGTGAGTTTGTTCGAGCTTAGAGGATCTATAGAAACTGTGAGGTATCTAATCTTCATAGGGATACTTCTGCTGATTTGGTTGAATTGTAGATGGTTGATTTCGATATAATCCTTTATGGATTGACTTAATGCCTGCTATGCCTCTGTTGATTGTCAAACTCGAACGGTCAGATTCCAGTTTCCAAATGAGCCTATTATTGAGTGGAAGGGAGATTCAGTTGTGCCGAAGGGTAAACTTATTTCTTACCTCAAAGCCCGAAAATTGATTTCTAAGGGATGTATCTATCACCTCATGTGAGTTAAATTGCATAATGTTAAGCCCCCTTCTCTTGAGTCTGTCCCGATTGTAAATGAGTTTCCTAATGTGCTTCCTGAGGATTTGCCTGGAATCCCTCCTGATAGGGAAATCAAATTCGGGATTGATGTTCTTCCTAACACCAAGCCGATTTCTGTTCCTCCATATAGGATGTCCCCTGTAAAGTTAAAGGAGTTGAAGGAACAGTTGAAGGACTTGTTGGAAAAACGATTCATAAGGCCAAGTGTCTCTCCATGGGGTGCTCCGGTCTTGTTTGTGCGAAAGAAGGATGGTTCCTTGAGGATGTGTATTGACTATGGTCTGCTGAATAGGGTGACAATTAAAAATAAGTATCCCCTTCCGAGAATTGATGACTTATTTGACCAACTTTAGGGTGCCACTATTTGCTCTAAGATAGACCTTAGATTAGGCTATCACCAGTTGAAAGTGAGAGAATGTGACATCCCAAAGATGGCTTTTCGAACCTGATATTGTCATTTTGAGTTCTTGGTAATATCGTTTGGGTTGACAAATGCACCTGCAGCCTTTATGGACTTAATAAATCGAGTATTCAGATAGTATCTTGACATGTTCATGATTGTGTTCATCAATGACATTTTGGTGTATTCAAGAAATGAGGAGGAGTATGCCAACCACCTCAGAATTGCTCTGCCGACGCTCCGAGATCATAAATTTTATGCAAAGTTTTCTAAGTGTGAAGTTTTGCTCAAATATGTGATTTTGTTAGGTCATGTGGTTTCTGTTTATGGAATTCAAATAGATTCTCAAAAGATTGAGGCTATTAAAAATTGGCCAAGACCAAACTCACCGACTGAGATAAGAATTTTACTAGGGCTGGCTGGGTTTCATCGAAGGTTTGTTGAAGGATTCTCTTCCATAGTCACTCCATTTACTAGATTGACTCAGAACAAGGTCAAGTTCCAATGATTCGACGAGTGTGAGAAAAGTTTCCAGGAGCTAAAGATGACGTTGACTACTGCACTGGTATTGACCTTGCAAGATGGGACTGGTGGGTTTGTTATCTAATGCGATGCATTGAGTGTGGGATTGGGATGTGTGTTGATGCAAAAAGGGAAGGTTATTGCCTATTCTTCTAGATAGCTCAAAGGACGTGAGAAGAACTACCCCGCTCATGACTTAGAGTTGGCAGCAGTAATGTTTGCTCTCAAGATCTAGCGCCACTACTTGTATGGAGTGCATGTTGATGTATTCAAGGACCACAAGAGTCTGCAATATATCTTCACCCAGAAGGACCTTTACTTAAGACAAAGAAGATTGCTTGAATTGCTCAAAGACTATGACAGGAGCATTCTCTACCATCCAGGTAAGGCTAATATGGTTGCCGATGCTCTTAGCAGGTTTTCCATGGGGAGCACTACCCATGTGAACAAAGAAAGGAAAGAGTTGGTTTAAGAGGTACATTGATTGGCCAAATTGGGAGTACAACTTGAAGAAAATAATGAGGGAGGGTTAACGTCCAGAATGGGTCTTCTTCATCCTTTGTGTGAGAGGTGAACGTAAAGCAAGATCAAGATCCTATTCTACTGCAGTTAAAGATGATGTACACAGGCAGAAGGTTATGACTTTCGCCAAAGGGGGAGATGGGCTATTGAGGTATCAAGGTAGGTTGTGTATTCCTGACGTTGACAATGTTCGAGAGAGAATCATGGTTGAAGCACATATCTCTAGGTATTCCATTAATCATGGCTCCACCAAGATGTATCACGACTTGAGAGAAGTCTATTGGTGGGGTGGGATGAAAAGGGATATTGCAGAATTTGTTGTGAAGGGTCCCAATTGTCAGCAGGTCAAGGTTGAGCATCTGAGCGGTTTAGCTCAGAATACCGAAATTCCATAATGGAAGTAGGAAATGATTAATATGGACTTCATTACCGGCATACCAAGGTATCAAAAGCAACATGACTCAATTTGGGTAATAGTGTACAAAATGACTAAGTCTGCTCACTTCTTGGCAGTCAAGACAACTAACACTGAAGAGGAATATGCCAAGTTGTATATTCGTGAGATTTTGAGGTAGCATAGAGTTTCGTTGTCCATCATATCAGACAGAGGAGCTCAATTCACCTCGCAGTTTTGGAGGTCATTCCAGAAGGGATTGGGTACTAGGGTGAATCTAAGTACAACTTTCCACCCTCAGACAGATGGCCAGGCGGAACATACTATTTGGACGTTGGAGGATATGTTAAGAGTATGCGTCATTGATTTTAAAGGTAATTGGGATGACCATTTGCCTTTAAAAGAGTTTGCTTACAACAACAACTTTCATTCGAGTATTCAGATGGCCCCATATGAGGCACTCTATGGAGGAGGTGTAGATAGCCGATTGGATGGTTTGAGGTAGGAGAAGCAGAGTTGATCGAACCAGACATGGTTCACCAAGCGGTAGAGAAAGTGAAGGTCATTCCTGAGAGGTTGAGGACTGCACAAAGTCGACAGAAATCTTATGCGGATGTCCAAAGAAGAAACTTAGAGTTTGAGATCAATGATTGGGTAAATTTGAGAGTGTCGCCCATGAAGGGAGTGATGAGATTTGGGAAGAAAATAAAGCTGAGTCCGAGATACATTGGCCCTTATCGAGTCATAAAGAAAGTGGGCGAAGTTGCATACGAGTTGGAGCTACCCTCAGAATTAGCAGCTATCCACCCGGTTTTCCATGTTTCTATACTTAAGAAATGTTTAGGAGATTCGCGGTTCGTAGTGCCTGTCGAGAGTATTAGGGTGAAAGATAGTCTGAGTTATGAGGAAATTCCTGCCCAAATCCTTGATTGTCAGGTTCGAAAATTGAGAAATAAATAGATTGCATCTGTTAAGATATTGTGGAAGAATCAATTCATAGAAGAAGCTATTTGGGAGGCGGAAGAGGACATGAAGGCTAAATACCCCTATTTATTCTAGTCTGCAGATGACGAGAGGATTTTCCTAAATATGACAGAGTTCTAGAGTTCGAGTGAGGATCGATGTGACTTGTTGATGTGATGTGATTATTATATTTGTTGCATTTCTTATTTGATTGATTTCATGAGTAAATCGAGGGATGATTAATTGTTAGAGTCCATAAGAGATTCATGCCTTAACCTATATTTTCTTCATTTGAAGACGAATGATCCCAAGGGGGAGATAATGTAACGGTCCCGAAATTTCATCTACTTAAGTTGGAATAGTGTAAGGAGGATTTTTTTAATTAAAAAAGAAAATATTTTAATTAATTATTTCGTAGAGTTCGGATGAGAATTTGAAGATGTCATAGAAGGAAAAGTTGTTCGGAACAACGAAACGAGGCATTTGTTGCTGTTTTTATTGTTATTATTATTATTATTATTATTATTATTATTATTATTATGTGGTTGCATTATTGGATTTTTCAATATTATAGTTTTTTTAATAATTCTTTCTACTCCACTAGGAGCTATTGGATAATCTCTTTATCCACTTTAGAATTTTCTTGATGTCTTGGCCGGCCATTTGTCTTTGGCATTGGCTGGTTGAACTATTTTCATTATATTAGTGGTTTCTTTCTCATCTCTCCATTTTCTTTAATGTCTTAGTGGATGTTTACTCCACTTTGTCTGCTCTTTATGCCTCTATGAGGTCTCATTTCTGATAGTGAACAAGTAGAGAGCAAGAAACATAGAAATGCAAGTGAGACAGCGAAAAAAAAATTATATTGTATGCTTCATATTTATCTTTCAATTGGACTTTATCGGTTATTTTACTCTGGTAAGTTGCTCCTATTTTCTATATCTTTTATAATGAGATATTTATATAAATGAGTTTATTTTTACGTACTTTATCATGAGAATATTATTTATGATGCGTTGTCAATTTATTTTGAGCATGTAAAGTTAAATCAAAAGACCTTACATGCCACTTTATTTACTTGAGTTAAAGATTTAAAAGAAGTTATTGGTGAAGACGTTTTATTGTATTTGTTCTCTTACTATTATATGAGAGTTTTACTACTTGAAACTATATTATGCGCTGAGAATTATGTTCTATATGAAAGGAGTTTATATGAAATTAAGTTGAGATTAATATGATGAATTGAGAATACTTAAGTCATTAAGCATGAAAATATGTTAAATTTGAGAAATTATAAACTTGTTTATATAACATGATGAGTAAATCTGAAAGAGTCCAAATGATTATTTGAATTGAGTCGAGCATAATGAATTACATGATTGTTGAATTGATTGGAGTTGAGTAATTGTATTTGATT
>JAPFFP010043069.1:0-13536 GCA_026153255.1 Solanum medicagineum
CTCAATCAATTTATTTGTTGATTCAAGAAAGAGTTGTGTAGTAATTCTAGGAATATTAATGATAGATAAAAATAGATGATATGTATGTCTAACGCTTAAAAAGGTCGAGTGTATACATGTTTTGTGTCAAATTGAGGAGATAACGACCCTAAACAAAGTGAGAGAATTGAGATACTTATAGGAATCAAGAAGGTTGTAGGTGAATCATCTACTTGCTTAGTTTAAAATTGGTTGCTAAACGGAGACGAGGCCCGACGTCAAATTTGTCCAAGTCCGATTATGAATAAAGTCTGTATTAAGGGTGTAACTTTAGACAGTGTTTTACCATCATAAATAGACTATATTATCAGCCCAAGAAGAATATAAAAAAGACCCAAATACATCACAATTTCTTTGATAATTTAGGCCCAAACTAATTAAGAAGAAAGGTGAAAAATGGGCAGCAAAGGCCCAACCAATTTGAACCCAATAAGGCCCAATTGAAAGGGACAAGGAGCTACATCAACAGCTTGGTATGGTAAGTCTAAAATAACCTTAGTAAGTTGGCCAAAGTGTCCCTTTAAAAATGGTTTAAAATAGCTCCCATAAGTCATTGTCAACTTGACCAAAACAAAAATCAGATTGCTCTCCAAGTTTTCTATCAACGTTTCTTGACTTTGTAAAGCAACCAAAAGAAGAGGGTTCTTAAAGAGGTTCTCCACCTTGAAGGTGAAGGTAAGTTATTATAGTAGTTTGTTTGGTAAGGTTTCTTCATGAAAAACAAGAGACTATGTTCATTATGTCTATGCTGAAATTCTTGGAGAGCATGTGTTCCTCTAACAAAATTGACACATAAAGCAACCAAATTCCAATGGGATAATGCATGTTAAAGGAGCTTCCAGAAGCTGAAAAATATGCTAACTTCTGCACCTATGCTAGTGATTAAATAAGGCACTGAAGGGTATGCAGTGTATTGCGATTCTTGAGGAGTTGCCTTAGGGTGTGTGCTGACACAACATGGTAGGGTAATTGCTTATGCATCTACAAAACTATGATCACATGAGAAAAACTATGCAACTCATAATCTTGAGCTAGCAGTGGTTGTGTTTGCTCGGAAAATATAGCACCACTATTTGTATGGTGTTCACGTTGACATATATATTGAACATAACAGTTTGCAGTATATCTTTAGGTAGAAAGACTTAAACTTAAGATAGTGGAGATGGCTAAAGCTAATAAAGTATTATGACATTGATATACTTTACCACCTGGAGAAGGAAAATGTGGTAGCCGATGCTCTGAATCGCAAAGCAATCATGAATATTGGTGATCAATCTGTGGTAAGTCAAGAAGTGGCTAAGGATCTATGTCAGCTAGCCTGTTTGGGAGTTTGCCTTCTTGAAACTCCAAAGGAAGGGGTAATTGTACATAATGCAGTAGTGTCTTCATTAATAGTGGAGGTGAAAGAAAAACAGTTCGAGGATCCTATCTTACGACTACTTAGAGACAAGGTGAGTCGAGGTACGATAGAGTGCTTTGACCTTACACAAAATAGAGTACTTTATTGCCAAAATAGATTATGTGTGCCTGATATTTTGTACTAAGGTAGAGGATAATGGAAGAATCCCATCAATCCCACTATTCTATCCATCCAGGATCAACTAAGATGTACCATGACCAGAAGGGAATGTTTTGGTGGGGACATTAAAAAGGACCTTGCAGAATTTGTGGCTCAATGTCCAAATTGCCAACAAGTGAAAGTAGAATACCAAATGCCAGGAGGTTATATGCAATGTATAGAGTTTCCAATATGGAAGTGGGATATGATCAATATGGATTTTGTTACCGGTTTGCCTCGCTCATTTCACAAGTTTGACTCCTTATCGGTAATAGCTGATAGACTCACAAAGTTAGCATACTTCTTGCCAGAGGAGTGACTATACAGCTAAAGAGTATGCAAAGCTATACCTCAAAGAGATAGTTAGGCTACATGGAGTCCCAATCTCCATTATATCTGACTGAGGAACTCAATTCACTGCAAAGTTTTGGAAGTCCTTCCAAAGGAGTTTAGGGACATAACTGAATTTGAGTACAGCTTTCGACCCTCAAATAGATGGTCAAGCAGAATGCACCATTCAGACACTTGAAGATAAGTTGTGAGCTTGTGCATTAAACTTTAAAGGTAGTTGCGTGGACCATTTGCCACTTATTGACTTTGCCTATAATAATAGCTACCACTCAATTATCAAGATGGCACCTTATGAAGCTTTGTATGGAAGGAAATGTAGGTCACCAATTGGAAGGTTTGAAGTAGGTGAAACCACCTTGCTTGGGCCAGATCTAGTACAAAAAGCAATGGAAAAAGTTAAGGTAATACAGCAGCGGCTAGAAACAACCCAAAGTCATCACAAATCATATATGGACGCTAGAAGGAGAGGATTGGAATTTTTAGTAGGGGATTGGGTATTTTTAAAGGTGTCTCCAATGAAAGGGGTTATGAGATTTGGTAAGAAAGGAAAAATGAGCCCAGTCACATAGGGCCATATCAAATTATTAAGAAGTTCGGGAAGGTTACGTATGAACTAGAGCTACCCCAAGAGCTTTCAATGGTTCATCCAGTTTTTCATGTCTCAATGCTTCGAAAATGCATAGGCAACCCATCCCATATCACTCCTATTAAGGATGTGCAGGTTACAGAAGATCTCATCTATGAAGAGGTACCTGTTGCTATTCAAGATCGTCAATTTAAGAAGCTAAGGAATAAAGAAATAGCTTCAGTAAAAGTACTTTGGAGAAACCCGCAAGCAGAAGAAATAACATGGGAGGCTGAGGATGCGATGAAATCAAAATACTCTTACTTATTTAAAGCTGAAGAGAAAGTCTAACATGTAGAATTGGGACACTAATAGATACATGTGATTGAATACTTAGTGCGTCGTCAAAAGTTTGTGTAAGCAAAGGTTTAAACTTTGTTAAGCTATCCAATTGTGTTAACATTCGAGGATGAATGTTCCTAAGGGGGAGGATGTAACACCCCACATATTACAATACTATTACTATGCAAATGAAATATGATATGGTTTAGTCAAATTAGCGCCTATTTTTAAAAGTGCTTGAGTCTCAAATTAGAGGGCGATATGTATGTCTAACGCTGAAAAGCGTCGAGTGTAAATAAGTTTTAAGTCAGGTCGAGGAGATCGTGGCCTTAGATGAAGTGAGAGAAGTGAGGTGCTTGTAAGACTTAAGAAGCTAGCAGGTGAGTCACCTACTTGCTTAGCTTAAATTTGCTAGCTAAATGAGGATGAGGCCCGGCCTCGAATTTGTCCAAGTCCGATTATGAATAAAGTCCGTATTAAGGGTGTAACTTTAGCCCGTGTTTTACCATCATAAATGGACAATACATATAGCCCAAGATGATTAATAAAAGGGCCCAAGTACTTCACTTCCCACTTGACAAATTGGGCTCAAAACTAAGGTGAAAAGGGAAAAATGTGCAGCCAAGGCCCAACCAATTTGAACCCACTAAGGCCTAAGTGAAAGGGGAAAGAAGCTGCATCACCAACTTAGTAAAGTAAGGCTAATAATCCCTTAGTATGTTGGACAAAGTTCCCCTTTAAAAAGGGTTTACAATAGCTCCCATAAGCCATTTTATCTTGAACACAAAACAAATCAGATTGTTTTCCAAGATTTCTCTCAACTCTTTCTTGACCTTACAAGCAGCTATAAGAGACTTTTAGGGTTCTTGGAGAATCCCTAAACCTTGAGTATAAAGGTAAGTAAGAATACTTAAATATTTAGTATGGTTTTCTTATGTAAATAAAGAGGCTAAGCTGATTATACCTTTGGTGAAATTGTTGGATAGCATGTGTTCCAAAAGTTGTTATACATTTTTCTTGTTTATTTTGAAGCTTTTCTCTTTTTGGTTTGATTGAATATGAAGGGGGTCTACTGTTCTTAATGACTATTGGTTCTATAATGATGTATAAATGCTGCTACACCATTTTTATACTCCGTGAAAGTGAGTTCTGGTATGATATCGTAATTATGCTCGTAATAGGAACTTGTGGGCTAATTAATTGAGGACTATGGTCTCACATCCTCCACCTATTTTGAGGACTGTTTTAACCTATTTTAGGACTTGTTTTATGTGTATATATGGTGGGGACTATTTGGTTAAAGTTGGAACAGATTTAAAATTGTTGACGTCAAAATGTAGCGAAGTGATGTATCGTTATGCCGTCTATTTGTATGTTGCGTAGAATTGTTGTGTATTGTGGTTTGTAGGCTGTTGAAAGACTTTTACGGCACTAAAATAGTCTGGACATGATATGTATAAGAGAATGTGTATTAGAAAATACGATTAGGAGCGGAAAGGTTGAAAGAATACGTTCGGGTTTATAATTATACGCTTGCTGCCCATGTTTTTTTTATGAGATTGGGCTACCAAGATGTATCTATTGGCTGCTAATGCTAGTTTTATCACCTACTATGTTGTATATAAATATTTGGAGGAACGGAAGGTTATCTCGAGGTAATAGCGAGGTCGTACAGCGAGGTATGTAATTCTACTCGATTTCGTATTACTTGGCATGAAATCTAGATTCTTCCTTGGAACATAAAGGCACTATCCAAATTCGACACAACTACTAGTCATGTCTCCACTCTTTCACATGTTCATATTCTCCCATACATATTCACCTTCAAATCTGCATGGATACCAAGTTACATGGGTTCTTGTTGCCAAATAAAGTTCATGAGTTGTTTCATCTCATACACATTTCATTATTTGTGTAACGTACTCATTTCATTGTCATATTGACTTGTATGATTATTTATCTATCATATGCTACATATACAGTCCTATAGCTCCAATATTATGACCACCAAAAGAATCATCTGAAAAATAATTGAAAGGTAAAGTATATTGCTTATTGATGGGTGGTAACCCGAGGGGGTGGAAGAATCACCTAACTAGGGTCGATCCTATCACGGGGGGTAGCCCAAGGGGTTAAAGGATAATCTTAGACAGGGTCGATCACAATATAGACTTACCACTAATCAGCTGGTCATTTGTATTACATACTTTGCACAGATTATACAGTAAAGCTAAAATAAAAAAAGAACACACAGTACATGATCCCATCGTATAACTAAAGGTGGTCCCTTATCCTACACTAGTGCATAGTTTCATTTGAGTTGTTACTTCATATACAGTATTTCCTGCCTTACATATTCAATACATTGTCTCGTACTAACGTCCCTTATGGGGGACCTGCATTTCATGGTGCAGGTACAAGTGCTAGTAGATTTCCCCAGTAGGAGTACAGGATATCTAGTTGTTATTACCAAGCTCTAGGTTGCTTCGGAGCTTTGTGTGTCTAGAGCATGTATATTTGTATTGTATAGTTAGTCGAGGCGGGGCCTATCCCAACCTTTAATAGATACTTTTTCTTATCTAGTGGCTTTGTAGACTATATAAATTAAATAGTCGTCATGTCTCATACCTTAGACACCGTGGCCCCAACGGCGTAGACATATGCATTTCCTTTTAGCTTGTTATAACTGTTTACTTTCTTAAAGGCATGTTGAATGTAGCAACTCCTTATAATATGTATAGAGAGTTCATAGATTAAGGTTGGTTCTCCCGGGCCATTCCTTATGGTATATGAGTGATAATTCTCTAAATTGGATTCTTACTTTAGACTCTTGACTTCCTAATTGAGTTTCCTACTTCTTGAGTTAAGCTATTTTGAGTTGATGTTATTCTTTCTTTACATGTTTCTTTCTTCTATTTTACATACTCATATATTCCATGCACTAATGTCTACTTGGTCCTGCATCTTTCTATGATGCAACGACAGGTACTAGTGGTCATCACTAGGCACCCCGTTGAGGACTTATTTGCATTCAGCTGATTGGTGAGTACTTTCTTGCCTTCAAAGAATATTCTAGCTTTGAATTTAGCCTTTTTATTTTATTTTGGGTTATCCATGGGTCTGTCATTGTCGGCACTTAGTAAGGTGTTTTAGAAGTTTCATAGACTATACTGTTGAGTTGTGATTGGATGTTACTTTTTAGCTAGTTTCTTTCACACTTGTCTTACTTAGTTGATGGATAGATTGTTTTCCCTTTGGCCTTGGATTCTCATCTTTTCATTGCTTTTCATTGAATATTTTCTAAAATATTGATGTCTTTTGCCACTAGATTATTATTGAACAAATGTGATTAAGTCGAGTGATTCGCTTGGGGTCTAGCAACAGTCTCTTTCTGTTGGCCACGCAATGGGTACCTCCCGAGGTGTGACAAACTTGGTATCAGAGGACAGAGTTTAACTATCCTAGGGAGTCCATGAAGTTTTGTCTAGTATAGTCTTGTTCATGGGTGTGTTGTACACCACACTTTATAAGCAAGAGGCTATAGGACATTAAGAATTATTACGCTTTCTTGTATTCTGAGTTCTTGCAATAGAGTTTAACTCTATTAAAGTATTTATCTTGTTCCTGCATTATGCATTTGTAGATCATGCCACCTAAGCAAATAACCAATCAAAGAGTCACTTTAGTTCGTAACATTGAAAATCACCCACCAGAGGTGCCTTCTCAGATGGAGACGAGAGGCGGAGGTTGACATGCTAGAGTCGCTAGGATTCCTAGGCACTTACTATTTCACATACTCCTACTACAAAGGCTGATTTCAGAGGAGCAATCACTATGCTCACCCAACTTGTAGCTTCCCAGAGTAGGAATCAAAGTTCACAAGCTCTAAGCTCTAACTCCCAAGATCCAACTACTGCGACGAGGCTTAGGGATTTTCTGAGGATAAACATAAGGTCTGTAGTTAAGGAAGAGCCCCAAAATTTATGAGATGAGGAAGATATTGAAGTTCTGCATCTGACAGAGATTTGAACTTGCTTCCTATCAACTCAAGGATGTGGCAAATGTTTGGTACAATCAATGAGAAGAGAGTTGAGGTGAAAATGTTGAGTCTGTCATTTGGGAACACTTTGAGAGTGCCTTTCTTGATCACTTCTTTCCACAAGAGTTGAGGGAAGTGAAGGTTGAAGAGTTTGTTAACTTGAAGTAGGAGGGGATGACAATCAAAGAATATAGCCTCAAATTTATGCAGCTATGCAGATATGCTCCAGAGGTGATGTCTGACTAGAGATCTTGAATGAGAAAGTTCATATCCTAATTGGGAAAACATGTGAAAAAGGAGTGCAAAGTGACATTGCTGATTTCGAGCATGCACATATTCAGGCTTATGGTCTATACACAACAACTTGAGGAGGACAAGAAGAGGGATAAGGAGGAGCCCCTGAACAAAAAGACTATGTCGATAGGGCATAATCCTAGCCAGTATAAGCAAAGGAGGATAGGTCCTATTTTCAGAAGAGATCTTCAAATTATGCACCATCATCTTCAAATTATGCACCATCCTCAGCAAGTGTACTAGCTCTGAGTAACAGATGTGATCAGAAGTCTCAGGGCCATCAAAATTCCAGAGCTCAAAGTTCTCAATCCCAAGCTAGTATGACTCAAGGTTTGATGGGCAAACCACCATGTGTCAAGTATGGAAAACTCCACCTAGCTGAGTGCCATGAGGAACCAATGCTTGCTTTAGGTGCGGACAGACTAGCCACTTCCAGAATAAGTACCCAATAAAGAGGCTAGGCGTTGAAGATGCTAAGCTTAGTCTTCAGCAGCATCGCCAGCTAGTGGTAGTCAGAGACGTGTAACAGCTAATATGGGCGAGGGTGCAAATTGTATGTATGTGATAGGAAATCGATAGGATTAGGAAGTTGCACCAGATGTTGTCACGAGTATGCTTCGATTCTTTACCTATGATGTGTATGCCTTTCTTGACCTAGGCGTCACTTTATCATTTGTAACTTTTGTGGCTAGTATGTATGAGATCCTTTCTGAATGTCTTTTTTAGCCCTTCAGTGTTTCTACTCCTGCTAGTGAGTCCATTCTAGCTGAAAAGGTATATGGATATTGCATGGTGTGTATCTATCATAAAGATACTTTGGCAGACTTAGTTGAGTTAGAGATGATTGACTTTGATGTGATTCTTGGCATGGATTGGTTTCACGCCTGTTATGCCTCTGTCAATTAAAGAACTGGGATGATCAAGTTCCAATTTTCGAATGAGATTTTTATAAATTAGAAAGGTAGTTTTGCTGTGCCTAAGAGTAAGTTTATTTCCTACCTGAAGGTAAGAAAGCTAACATCTAAAGGATGTAGCTATCACCTCGTGCGAGTAAGGGTGATGATGTGGAGTCTCCACCTTTTGAGTTAGTTCCAATTAACAATGAGTTCCGTGATATCTTCTCTGCTAATTTGTCTTAAGTCACTCCTGATAGGGAGGTTGACTTTGGGAATGATTTTCTCCTCGATACCCAGCCTGCCTCTACTCTGTCATATAGAATGGCTCCTGCAAAGTGGCAAGAACTGAAAGAGTAGTTGAAGGATCTATTGGATAAAGGATTTATTAAGCCAAGTGCCTCTTTATGGGGCGCTCCTATCATAATTGTGTATAAGAAAGATGGTTCCCTTAGAATGTGTATAGATTCTCACCAACTGAATATGGTGACCATTAAGAAAAAATATCCTCACCAATTGAATATAGTGACCACTAAGAAAAGATATCCCCTTCCAAGGATCGCTAACTTGTTTGACCAACTTCAAGGTGCCATTGTTTTCTCCAATATCGACCTCAGATCAAGCTATCACCAATTGAAAGTGAGCTAATGACATCTTGAAGATGACGTTTTGAACCCAATATGGTCACTTTGAGTTTATGGTAATGTCCTCCCAATTGAACAATGCTCCTGCTGCTTTCATGGATTTGATAAATAGAGTCTTCAGACAGTACTTTGATATGTTCATAATTATATTCATCGATGATAGTTTGACGTACTCCAGAGATAAGGAAGAGAATGCAGATCACCTCCAAATTGTTCTTCAAACCCTCAAGGATAAGGAGTTGTATGCCAAATTTTCAAAATGTGAGTTTTGGCTTAAATTAGTGTCATTTTTAGGCCATGTTGTCCTGGGTGATGATATTCGAGTGGATATGTAGAAGATTGAGGCAGTTAAGAACTAGCCTAGACCCACCTCTCCAACTGATATAAGATGTTTTCTAGGTTTGGGTAGTTACTACCACAAGTTTGTTGAGGGATTCTCTTCTTTATCCTTACTATTGACTAAGCTGACTCAAACGAAAGCAAAGTTTAGTGGTCTGATGAGTGTGAGAAAAGTTTTCAATAGTTGAAAACTAGATTAATGACCACACCAATATTGACTATACCTAAGGGGACCGATGATTTTGTGATCTATTGTGATGTTTCTGTAGTGGGATTGGGATGTGTTATGAAGCAAAGAGGTAAAGTTATAGCTTATGCTTCTAGATACTTAAGAACCATGAGAGGAACTATCCAACTTATGGCTT
This sequence comes from Solanum medicagineum, assembly GCA_026153255.1. NCBI lineage: Eukaryota > Viridiplantae > Streptophyta > Magnoliopsida > Solanales > Solanaceae > Solanum > Solanum medicagineum. Next base: position 9,430 of record JAPFFP010043069.1, read on the forward strand.
ATAATTAGCCGCTGTGGTGTTTGCACTCAAGATTTGGCGTCAATACTTATATGGAGCACAATTGATGCATTCATAGACCACAAGAACCTGCAATATGTATTCACCCAGAAAAAGCTTAACTTGAGGCAGAGGAGACGGCTTGAGCTGCTCAACGACTACGACATGAGCATCCTCTACCATCGTTTCTAAAATATTAATGTGGTTGATGCTCTTAGCAAGTTGTTTATGAGAAGCAATGCTCATGTGGAAGAAGAAAAGAAGGAGTTGGCTAAAGAGGTGTATAGACTAGCGCGATTGGGAGTTCAACTAGATGAGTCTGGTGAAGGTTGAATACTTGTGCGTAATGGGTCTACATTATCCCTTGTAGTAGAGATAAAGGAAAAGCAAGACTAAGATCCCATCTTACTCCAGTTGAAGGAAGATGTACATAAGCAGAAAGTAATCGCATTCGACAAAGGGAGAGATGGGCTATTGAGATACCAAAGTAGATTATGTGTTCTAGAGGTTAACAGTATTCAAAAATGATCATGTTAGAAGCCCATACCTCTAGATATTCTATCCATCCAGGGTCTATCAAAATGTACCGTGACTTGAGAGAGGTTTATTGGTGGAGTGGGATGAAGAGAGACATCGCAAACTTTGTTTTTAAGTCCCCAAACTGCCAACAAGTAAAAGTTGAGTACCAAAGGCCATTTGGAGTAGCCCAGAATTTTGAAATTCCATAATGGAAGTAGGAGATAATTAATATGGATTTCATTATAGGTTTACCAAGATCTCGCAGACAACATGATTCAATCTAGTGATTGTTGATAGGATGACTAAATAACACTCCTTTGCGATAAAGACTACTTACGATAGAGGACTATGCCCGAATGTATACCCGTGAGGTTTTTAGATTACATGGAGTTCCTTCGTCCATCATATCAGATAGAGGAGCTCAATTCACTACCCAATTGTGGAAGTCGTTTTAGAAAGACCTTGGTTAAAAAGTGAACCTTAGTACTACTTTACACCCTCAGATTTACGGCCAGGTGGAGCATATGATACAGATCCTAGAGGACATATTGAGAACATGTGTCATCAACTTCAAAGGCATTTGGGATGACCACATGCCTCCAATTGAGTTTTCTTACAACAACAACATTCATTCGAGCATCCAAATGACTCTTTATTAGGCTCTCTATGGTAGAAGATGTAGATCACCGATTAGGTGGTTCGAGGTAAGTGAAGCAGGGTTGATTGGGCTAGACATAGTGTACCAAGCTATGGAGAAGGTAAATATCATCTAAGAGAGATTGAAAAATTGCACGGAGTCACTAGAAGTCCTAAACTTATATTACGAGAAGGACCTAGAGTTCGAAGTGAACAATTGGGTATACTTGAAAGTGTTACCCATGAAGGCTGTAATGAGATTTGACAAGAAGGGAAAGTTTAGTCCTCAATACATGGTCACTAACAAATTCTGAAGAGCGTGGGAAACATAGCTTTTGAGTTGGAGGTACGACAAAAGCTGGCGACCATCCATTCAATCTTTCACATTTATGCTTAAGAAGTGCTTGGGAGATTCATCATTGTTTGTGCCTGCTGAAAGAACTATAGTGTTGGATAGTTTGTGTTATGAAGAGATCCCAGTCTAAATCCTTTATCCTCAAGGTCACAAGTTGAGACCTAAAGAGGTTGCATCTCTAAAAGTGTTGTGGAGAAGTCAGTCCATTGAAAAGGCTATATGGGAAGCTGAAGAGGATATGAAGGCTAGATACCCTCACCGATTCATGCCTCCTAATGATGAAATTTATGGTGATGATTCATTTCTATTCTCTGAGTCACTTTCCCATTGTTGAGTTGAATTTGTATTTCTGAGTTGATGTTTCTCTTAATTCTATGAGTATTTGAGTATGCATGTGATTAATTATATTCGTACCTAATGATGGTGTTAGAAGTATTTTTTCAATTCTAAATGCTGAGATAAAGTTAATTTCTGAAGTATGGGCATCTAAGTATCTAATTAATTGAGTTCCCGCTTGATAAGTCTCCTAGTTGCACATGATTCGAGAACTATGATCCCAACGGGGACATATTGTGACACCCCAAAACTCTATTCTTAAATGTAGCCATGTTTCAAGCCTTACTCATATGTGTGGGGAATGGGTAGGGTCATAAGGGACCTCTACTACTTAGCCGAGTTCAAAACATTCATATAAAATGAGTTTCTAGTGTAAGAATATATAAGTTTCCATTTTAAATGGTCATAAATCATAGCACATAAAGAATAAGGTGGCCTATGACCTACCAAATGAAAGCACTTTGAATTAGACGTGCAGCACAACTGTTTTCACCTCATTTGGAGTTCGGAGTCAAAAATTATAGTCGTTTTACTATAGATTGCTAGAGTAGGGTTGTACCTGCATGATGACTTACGGGCCGTGGTGAGTTACGACCCATTTTCTAGCTCAAGGTAAAAACTCCTGAAAATCCATTTTTTGGTCCCAAATTTGATGGACCTATCTACAGGTCGTAGAAACTTCTACAGGCCATATATTGGGCTTGTGGAATCAATCCAGAGACCCCCAAATTTGCCCAAAAGTTTACAGGAATGGCACCTATGGGCCGTGGAAGTTTCCATGGGCCATAGGTAGGCCCTTGGATGACTTTGACAACTTTTTAAGAAAGTACATTTCGGTCTTTTTCCAACCCTTCAAAGCCTTAAGCAGATGTTTTTACACCTAAATAAATCTCTAAACATATCAGTTCAACCTCTTTATGCTAAAAACACCCTCTCTAACTTTGAGTAAGGTTTAAAGGGAGGAAAAGGCTAGGGTTTGAAGATAATCATGTGACTTCCCCCAAGCTGTTTCATGATTCAAAACTTCTAGGTATGTAAGGATAACCAAAACATGATTATGTTCTTCCATGTTCCCCATAACCCGAATTGATGCAGTTGTGAGTGAATTAAGTCTCAAATGAATATTTATTGAAGGTTTCTCTAAAATCCTAATGTATGCCTATATGATCTTGCATAAATCACTGTTTTGATGAATTAAATACTTGAAATAAATGATTTTGCCTTACTACATAAACCCTAGCATGAATTCTTATATTTTAAATATTTCACTTAAATGGGTATGTCTAACACCCCACACCTTCCATTACTGGTACAATGCAAATGAAATATGAAATGGTTTGGGAAAACTAGCGCTAATTTTCAAAAGTGCTCGAATCTCGCGTTAATGGGCCATTTGTGCATCTAGCGATTAAGAGGGTCGAGTGTATACATGGTTTGTGTTGAATTGAGGAGATTATGACCTTAAAATGAAGTGAGAGAATTGAGGTGCTTGTAGGACTTAGAAGCCAGTAGGTGACTCAGCAACTTGCTTAGCTTAAATTTGGTAGCTAAACGGAGACGAGGCTCGACGTCGAATTTGTCCAAGTTCGATTGTGAATAAAATTCGTGTTAAGGGTGTAACGTTGGTCCATGATTTAACTTCACATATGGACTATATCTACAGCCCAAGGATGATAGTAAGAAGGTCCCAAAGATATCACAAAATACTTAACAAATTGGGCCAACCCAAGTAAAGAAGAAATCTGAAAATTTGGCAGCCCAAGTCCACCAAGTTGGTGCTCCAAAAAGGCCCAGCTTTGAGGGCCAAGCTGGTGGGTAAGCAACTTATAAATGTGTGGTCTAATATGGTCAAAATACCGAGAGAAGGTGGCCAAAGTAGTGGTATAAAGGGGGGTCATAAGCAGCTCTCAATTCATTTTCTCAACTTGACCAAAAAAAAAAAAACAAGATTGCTCTCTCTACTTTGCTCTCAACTTTTCTCAACTTTGTGAAGCAGCCAAAGGACTTCTTTAGGATTCTTAAGGAGCCTCTACACCTTGAAGACAAAGTTAAGTACTTATGGTTGTGTCTTTAATATGGTTTTATCATGAAAAATAAGAAAGAGATGCTAGCGACGCTGCTGAAATTTATTGGACAGATTCTGTGAAGAAAGTTGTTGCAGTTTTTCCTCTTGTTTTGGTGATTTCACTATGGGTTTTTAGGTTGTATTATGAAGATAACTTGGTGTTATTGACATGGTATGAGTTATAGATATTATACTAAGG
>JAPFFP010043070.1:0-13536 GCA_026153255.1 Solanum medicagineum
AACTCGTGAACTTTATTTGGCAAAAGAACCCATGTAACTTGGTATCCAAGCATGTATGCAGTTTTGAAGGTGACTATATATGGGAGCATATGACCATGTACAAGAGTGTAGACACAGTTAACAGTTGTGTTGGAGTTAGTAAGTGCCTTTATGTACCAAGGAAGAATCTAGATTTCATGCCAAGTAATACGAAATCAAGTAGCCTTACATACCTCGTTAATACCTCAAGATAATGTTCCTTCTTCCAAATATTTATCTACAACATAGTAGGTGATAATAGCATTAATAGCCAATAGACACACCTTGGTAGCCCAATCACATAACAATACAATACACAGACATCAAGCGGGTATTTATAAACCCGAGCATATTCTTTAAACCTCTACACCCCTAATCATATTTTTTAACACACATTCACATGTACACATTATGTGCAACATGTTTAGTACCACAACAGTCTTACAACAGTCCACAAGGCACAACACATAACAATTCTACACAACCTACAAATGGACAGCATAACATTACGTCTCTTCGCTACATTTCAAAGTCGACAACTCCAAACCTATTCCAACTCTAACCAAACTGTTCCAATAACATTTACACATGCAAATAGTCCTAAAAAAGTCTTATAATAGCACTAAAGGAGTCATGAAGGATGTGAGCTAATAGCCTTCCATCCAACAGCCCACAAGTTTTAGTCAACATTACCCTTAGGATAGCACAACAAAACTCGTCGGTTAAATGAAACCAAAATCAGGGCATCAACCTTAGGGTAATATTTATAACTCAAACCATATTAAGAACATCAATTTCTCTTCATAATACATCCCACAAACCATAAAGAAGTCACTAACAAAAAGGCAAGTATGCAACAACTTTCTAAGCACATGTTGTCCCAAATTTCCAACACAACATACTAGTATATACTTCTTGTTTTTCATAAGAAAACCATACTAAAAACATGTGTAAACTTACTTACCACTAACTTCAAGATATAGGGTTTCTCAAAGAACCCTAGAAGTCCCCTTGTAGCTGCTTGCTAGGTCAAGAAAGAAAAACACCAAAGTTTCGAGAAAGCTGAATTTTTTTCCTAGTCTAAGAGTGAATAAATGTTGCTTCTTATAACCCCTTTTTATAGGACTAAGTTTACCACCTTTCTTCTGACAATTTGACCGCTAAATACCACACATCATCTAGCTAGTTATCTAGTATCTTGTCCATTATACTTGGGCCTAAATTGGTCTCCAAGTTGATGGGCTTCAGCTGCCTACTTCCAACTTTCTCTTAGTTAGTTTTGGGCCCAAATGGTCAAGTGGGTTGTGACGTCTTTGGGCCTTTTATAATATCCTTCTTAGGATGAAAATATAATTCATGTGTGATGCTAAAACATGGGCCAAGTTTACACCCTTAACACGGACTTTATTCATAATCAGACTTGGACTAATTCGATATCGAGCCTCGTCTCCATTTAGCTAGCGAATTTCAGCTAAGTGAGTAGGCGACTTACCTGCTAGAATACTAAGTCCTACAATCAGCTCAATTATCTTACTTTATTTGAGGTCGTAATCTCCTCAATTTGACACAAAACATGTATACACTCGACCCTCTTAAGCGTTAGACGCACATACCTCCCTATAACATGAAATTCGAGTACTTTTAAAAAATAGGAACTAATTTGACCAAACCATATCATGTTTCCTTTCTATTGTACTAGTATTGTAAGATGTGGGGTGTCACAGATGCATTCATACATTTGTGAGTATCTAGAAACGTTTGTTCTGATATTGTGAACGTAAGTTGAGACTGAACACATGACCTGTTAATCTATACTCCATTGTGGATGCAATTGCCAAGTGTGTTGTGAGCTTATTGAGCTACATTCATGCATCTTGCATGGACTCAGAACTTGCCTTGTTACTCTAAAGTTGGTTTGGTAATATGGTGGATATGTAAGAGATCTTAGGCCCTTGTTCCTTGAGTGAAACCACTTTTAGCCGAAATGACCCACCAAATGAGCGAGTGAATCCCTTGTTACAAATATTTGAGCTTATCATGTAATTCATTCTTGATACTTTTCTATATTAACATTGTTTGATGAAATGCCTTAATATTGGCCCTGGTCTATCCTTTAACATATGAACCTTGATTGAGGCCAAAGGCCTAAGTTGAAGGTAGCTGCAGTTAGTGGCCCTGGTTTGAGGCATAGACATTTTGTACTTCACTTGAGGCTAATAGCCTAAGTTGAGAATGGCCCTTATTATGGAAAAGTAATAATAATTAGGTGGTTAGTTAGAAAATCAAGAAAAAATGAAAAAGCATGAAACGAGTGAAGAAAAAGAAAAGTGCCTTGAGTTGAGGAAAAAGTAGCAAAAATGAGTTTGAAATCAAGGCTCAGCTGAAAAAGAGAAAGAAAGCACTCGAGAAAAGTTCAAAATAGGAGAATAAGGGTGGATTTGTTTAAAAAGGGGTGGATTATGAAAGCAAAAAGTGTTGGTAGACATGGTTAAAGGATAAGTTTAGTCATTATTTGCCTAAAATAACTTACCAAAGCACCTTGGACCGATGTTACAAGCCTATAAGTCCTAAAGTCATCCACCTCCACTTTATCACAAGCTAGGAAAATGAGTATAAGGGAAAGCTTATGGTGTTAGTCATTGGGCATGAATTTTAATTGTGAGAGTGAGAATGTTTCATCAGTCCCTAATTTTTGAATGTTCTTGATTGAATATAAGGGACTTCTTTCTAGGGAGAGATTTGCATGTTTGAGTAGCATATTACTATACCAGTGATTGTGGACGGTTGATACTCCTTAACTTGTCAAAGTTGGATTGTCATGTCTTTCATGATGTTTGGATTTTCTCAATAACTTGTAAACCCTGTTTTGAAAGTAGTAGTTGGGTACCTAAACCAAATGAGTTGTTGTATATGCCTTTGATATAGCTGCTATGTATTTCTCTTTGTCTACGTAGACTGAGTTGTCGCTTGAGGACAAGCAACAATTCTAAGTTGAGGGTGTTGATGTGCTGTCAAATTGCAACATATTTGATGCCTATAACAAGGGATTTTGTGAGTTCTTTTAAGGGACTTTTAAGTGTTTTGATGTGTTTTTGTGTTAACTTTGCAGATAATTAGGTTGGTATGATTTTGAAGAAAAGTTGTAGATTTTGCTGAAGCATAGGCCATACGAGTAGTAGCTTATGCTATGAGTCGTAGGTAGTGTCATAGAAGGAATCGGAGACTAAAAATCAAAATTATGCCAAGTGAAGGTCACCCTACGAGCCCAGCCTACAAGTCGTAAGACATACTACGACTCGTATAGGTGGACCCGTAGTAAGAATCAGAGAGCAAAAATGTTGGACCAAAAACTGAAGACCAAGACTATGAGACCAGTATACAAATTGTAGCTTGAGTAACGACTCGTACGTATGGGTCATACCGTTTTAGTTCAAGATGCCAAGAACCTAATACGAGACCCTGACTACAACTCGTAGGCCAAATTATGAGTTGTAACTGCGAAATTTATCGATGCAAGCTATCTTTTCTGCATAATTCCTAGGGTTATTTTGTAAATACTATAAGTAGTTTAAGTTAGGTTTTTAAAAAAAGAGTTCGAACAGTAGGCATTTCTCAATTGCATTTCGAAGCTTTTTTTTAGGTTTTTAGAGTAGATTATTGTTCTCTTTGGGAAACCCATTTTGGGGATTGCAAATCTGGATTTGTACTCATTGTTGTTCAATCAAGTTTATGGGTTTGCAACTTGTGGTGATTATCTCCTTTATTGTTATTGTTGAAACTCTCAACTATGTCTATTATGTGCGCTTTTGTCTTTTTTATCTTAGCCATGAGTAGCTAAACACCCACAACTTGGAGTTGTGGGAACCATGGGTAGTTGACTTAAGATGACCTAGGTTTTGTACATGTCTATGATTGGGGTTTTGCATGTATGGTTTATTTGCCTTCATGATTAATGTTATTTGGTGGTGGCCAACACTAAACCCTGCCTACTATCACAATCTCGACCAAGGTATTGACGAATAGGAAAAAGGAAGTAGATGACAGGATTCAATTGATGTTTTCCCGTCTAATCGACCAAACTTGACCAAGGGGAGATTGACTAGACAATAGGTAACTGTTAGTTGGCACACCATGGTGGCTGACCAAGTGTCATGGTGAAATTCGACCTTCACCTTCACAAGAGGGCTGGAAGAACCTAAGTTATCGTCCTACATGCGATTCACCAATCATAGTTATGTTATCTAGGGTAATTGAGTCAACGATCCATGGGGAACATAAATTCCCAAGTTTTCCCCAAAATTGAGTGTTTTCCCGGATTTAATTAGCGTTTGTTTTATGTTGTCTTTGAATCACAACAAAACACCCCATCTAGATATTGTAGTTACAAATAGTAGGAATGATTAGTAGTGAAATCTTATAGTCAAGCGTTGTATTCAATGTGGATTCGACCCTCACCTCGGTTAGGTTAATCACTGATAGCGACCGCATTTTTATTGGAGCGTGACAATTACCATCACCTGCATTACTGGTTACAACAGGGTAAGAAAGCACATTATCGCTTCTCGTGGTAATTTCCATGCAATGACCATCATTTTTCGGGCTCTAAATAGTGTCAGTAGGAAGTGACCTAGCTTTACTTTCCTTTAATAAGGCTGATAGTTGCCCCATTTGTTGTTCTAGTTACTTGATTGAGGAAAAATACGAGTAGACCAGCTACTAAACATTGAACATTTCGCCTCTCATGTCTCGCACCCCTGCCTCAGTGGATTGAACTTTGTCAAGAACATTCGCCATCATCTCTTCTAATTTTGATTTTCCATGTCATTTTGACGTTCACTATTCCTTTAGCCATCTTTGTTCTGTCAATTTCCTTGATAGTTCTCACGACCATAGTTCTAACCTTGATTATCGGTGTTGAATGGCCAGTAACCCCCCTAGCTTCCTAAGAGGTTTACCTCATCATAATTATAGCCCTGATCATCATACCTTGGCATTGTGTCCACGACTTTCACCATTTCTGCACCTCCATCTAATAGCCGCTTTGCCAGTAAGTCTAGTTGGGTCTTCATATGGGCCATTTCTTGGTCCTATTCCACCTCTTTTTTTTTGCTGCTCCGCAGTTATCTCGAACATGAACCAATAATAGTCTCTATCTCTAGTGTACCATGCCTTGTTATTTTTGGCTACCTGATCTAAGATCAACACTGTCTAGGAAAGTCCTGGACATGTATGATCCCCTATAAGCAACATCAATGATAGGCTTCATCACAAAGTTGCAAGAGATATAGAATACTACTTTCAAGTGTTCATCTATGAGATGATGATTAGGGCACTGCTTAAGCTTCTGTCTGAATCTTTCCTAAGTCTCATGTAGTGCTTCATTCGACAATTGCTTACGAGACACAATGTCATCTGTAATTTTCAGTTGTCTTGATGCAGGGAAGAACCTCTCCAAGAATGCCTCTTTTAACTCTCCCCAAGTGCAAATGGAATCATGTGCAAGCTCATTTAGCCACTCTTTCTCCCCACCTGAAAGAGACAATGGAAATAATCACAACCTAAATGCTAGGTGACTGACACTTGGAATCACAGATAATTGACATGTCGCTAAAAGTTTGAGGACATGTTGATTTGCATCCTTGGTTGTTGCTCCGCTGAAAACCCCCTTCAACTGTAGCATCTGCAGCATACTACCAGCGATGGTAAACTTAACACCTGCAGGTAGTAGGGGAAGTAAAATTGCTCCAATGGTCCCATCACCCTCATCATCTTCATTCACGGCTTGGGGTTGCTTGGGACCTTGAGGTCTCACACCGAGTTGCTTATTTAAGGGTGGCACCAGTGGTACCTATTAGAGTGGTGTCACTGACGGTACCCCATTACCAGCAGGGTCATTCTCACCTATACAATCATTTCCTCCACCTGCAAGATTCATCGCCAATGCTCTCTGCCTTGCTGCGTCATTTTGGGCATTCATTTGGAGATTGACATAGTAAGCTCAGGGTCATAGGAAACTGAAACAAAAGTGCCCATAATTGTAATTTCCATATATTTCAAAATCCATGCGTGATATCAAAAAAATCAACTTCATATTCTTATCCAAGGGGAAAAATTGAATGGGAAATGGGTATAAATCTAATTTTAGAGGACCTGTAGTGAAAAATGAATTTCACCAATTTCGCAATTCCAGTAGCATTTCGTGACACGGATCAATCGCAGAGTAGTGTATTTTGTTGCTAGTTTTCTAATCTCAATCCAAGGCTTTGGGTCTTCGGCCTAAGCCTTCCTGTGTGTAAAAACACCTAAACTTAGCCATATTTCACCTTCACATAATACAAGACATTCCCCAATACTCTGTCAAACACTTAGACAAATATTTCACCAAAATTTCAAGTGCCAAATCTCATTTCGAATCTTAAGAATTTCACCCAAGCTTCACGTTCTCATCTCAATCTTCATCGAGGAATTCCCCAAAGTTGAGGTATATGGTTTTCAACCATTGGGTCCTTTCAACCATGGTGCCCAAGCTTCCTTTTTACATAAATTACATGTTTATAAGTTTATTTTACTTATGGGTCTCCTATTATGAATTTGACTATGAACTATATTGCGGTTTTGTTGAAGTGTGACTGTGTATATTTTGAGCTATGAGTCTAAGATGTATGATAAGTTGTGATAAAGGGTTTCAATGTATTGTGCAAGGTGGTATCATCAAATTTTGGTGGGTTAATTTTCTTCAAGATTTCTTGCATGAGTTCACTCTTTAATTGCAATATTTTACACTAGCATTACACACCCACCGAGTGTTTGATAAAATGTCCAGTTTAGGGTTTTCGATCTATTAATGGTCCATTATATGTCCTATGACTTATATGTCTTTATGATGATGAAATAATGTTATATATGTGTTGATTTCATAAAAAGTACCTATAGTATTGCAAGTTGACCAGACCTAGTTGACGAGGTACTATCATCACCATGGATGGCGGGGTGTAACCACCATCAATCGATTGAGAGGTTGATACCTCAATCACCATGGTTGGCAGGGTGTAACTACCATCAACCAATTGAGGGGTTGATACCTCAATCACCATGGATTGTGTGGTGTAACCACCATCAATCAATTGAGGGTTGGTACCTCAATCACCATGGATGGCAGGGTTTGACAATCCTTCATAATGTTGGTCTCTTACTACGCATTTAATATGTTCTATGTAATAATATTTTACCTCAAACATCACTCATGCATGTCATATTGCTACATACTCCTTTATTGCTTAATTATGCATTTCGATTATGCTGCCTATCTCTTATTGTATTGAATCCTACATACTTAGTATAGTCAAACGTATTAATGCATACTCTATGCCTACATGATGTTACCATGTAGGAACTGGAGCTCCTCATGATCATCCTCATCCTCCCTGTGGCTAGTACTATCTCTACAACGCAAGTTGGTGAGTTCTCAATTTCGAGGACAATGTCTTTGATCTTATGTTATGTATAAAAACTCTCTTTCCTTTATTGTATGTTAAGACTATGAGGGTGAGCCCAGTTGCTTGTCTTGTCCCCCGCTAAGTTCTATGTTTAGAGGTGTTGTTGGACAAGTTATCTAATGATACTATAAGCTTAACTCCCTTTGACTCTTTTAATGTTTTGTGAAATGAAGGATTTCCCCTATTCTCTTTTCCCTTATTCCTATTGTTTTATTGTTGTTAAATTGCTTCTGCGACCAAGGATGTGTAATGATAAGTTAAGAGGCTTGATTAAGGTCCCTTCGGGTTCCCCATTTGTCGTGTCATGACTACGCCCTAGGCTTTGGTCGTGACTGGAGCAAGTGCTTCACCCTTACTTCAGGCGTTGGGCATACAACGCTGGCTCTCTACAAGGAACAAAAAGAAGAAACAAAAGTAAAATTAGAGACTAGTATTACATAATAAAAATCGCAACTAATAGAATATTACTTCTCCATATTCCTCGGCAGCAGCGCAAAAATTAGATATGCCCCAATTTACACTCCAAAAGGAATAGTAAAGCAGTCGTTGATCAAATATAAGACTCAAGCAGAGTTGAGGTCGATCCCACAGGTAATGCGTGAGAATTAATCTATTAGCACCCTTTTCAAATGTAATATATATTCTCGAAACTAAAATGTATAAAGTAAATGGGGGGTTCTGATTTGTGTAAATTAAACCACTAAAGTAAAGTAGCAAAAAAGTAAGAGGACTACTCGACTTTAACTAATTAGTGTGAAGATAGGATTGTGTTCCCCATGTCATCTTATGCGATAGCCGAATCCCTGTGGTAATATTCATTCATAAACACGTATACATGATCTAACAATTTATGTAACACCTAATTGACCTTTCTGTCCTTCTTAGATGTATCTCATCATCACCTCTCAATCTCAAAAAACATACTTACTAACCATTGTTATTGACCCCATAATACTCTCACCGTTTGGTTTCAAGTACTTAGAATAAGTCACAAACCATGAATTTCTATCGTAGAACTATTTTCCTTATCACTCTACCCCTTTCGAGCATGTAATGAATAAAGGCTTACCCTGATGCCTCGACTTATTAAGGAAGAAATTAAAGTGAAAATTACTACAATTTATATGCTAATCAATCCAAAGATTTACCCCATATTCGTCTATCTCATTGATTTGTCATGGTTCCCACAACCCTAGTCGTGGGTTTAGCCTAGCATATTAAAAAAAGATCGACCACCATGATACAAAGAATTTATGATAAAAAACTTACTATTGAAGAATTAGAGAATCCACGACTTACAATCTCGAACAAGATAATTGAAATCCACAAAGTTGAATGAAATTACAAGCAAACTAGTGTTCACTTGTGTTCTTTGTCTCTAGCCATTCAAGATTGACTAAAAACAGAATAAAAATAGTATTTACATACAAGGAAAACCTATTTCGATTTAAAATAAGAAAAATCATGTTGGTACAGATATGGGCCACTACACGGACCGTATGAAGGTAGACGAGCCATGAAACGGTCCGTGAGGCCATACATGGTCTCCAAAAATCTTCACTCCACATTGTTACTCCACGTGGAAGGACACGGTCTGTGCGACTGTTAATGGTCTGTGAAATGGACCATCTCCCTTTCCTTAGCTTTTCACACCTCACCTCATAACCATGACCCATGACACAGACCGTGGTTGATCACATGGCCCGTGACAGGCCTCGTCGCTTGCCACTTGTGCGATTTGTGTGAATTTCGATGGTAATAAGTTATTCATGTCACTTTGACGGCGCATGGCACAGCCTGTGTGAAACGGTCCATGAAGAGTACTGTGGGACGTGCCGTAGGTGAATATCTCCTACTTCTTTCTTTAACTCCTTTTCGTTATCATTTTCCATCAAGGGTGAGCCCTTGGTGAGCCTCACTAATCGTGTGAAGGTACATGAGCCGTGCAGGCACTTTTGTGCCCTCACTTTGCTCCATTTTTGTTCCTCTCACCCAGAGCCTCCTCCACATGGCCTCCTATTGCAACGCCCCGAACCTAGGGCCTAGAAGTGACAGACGAATGGGGAACCCGACGGAACCCCAAACAAGACTCATAGCATATCATTACATATCCTTGGTAGCGGAAGCAATTAAAATAACAATAAGAGATAAGCATAAATATGGGATTTAGGGCTGAGCGGAAATTTCCATATCATATCATCAAGAAACAAGAAAGTCAAGGCTCATAATATAGATCCACAACATGTCCAACAACACCGTTACCCAATGGAACCGCGTATGCACCCCGGCCCCTGCCATGGTTTCTTGGACAATCCACCCTTCTGTCACCAAGCTCCTTACAATCAAACCATGCATGAGAACCTTTCAAACATGGGCCCCTATGACTCTTGCCACATGTAGGACACACATCAATGGAAGCCACACCACCAACACCTTGAGGCCTAGGGAGATTATTGGCAAACCCCCTATTAGTAGCATGATGATACCCTTGGCCTTGATGGAACTGACCACCCCTTTGGAACTTACACCCTTGACGGGCCCTCTTGGCCTCATGCCCCCTTCTCTTCCTCAACTTTTCCTCCTCCATTTGCTCGACATACATCATCAACTGAGACAAGTCCATGTCACTAATTAGTAAGGCGGACCGACATTCCTCACTCACCAAGTCGGAGACCCCCATCACAAACTTATTCATCCTAGATCTAGGATCCCCCACCAAATGAGGAGAATACTTTAAAAGTTGATTAAACTTGAGGGCATACACCCTCACACTCATAGCACCTTGATTCATGTTCATGAACTCTACCAATTTAGCTTCCCTAAGCTGAAGAGGGAAAATCCGATTAAGAAAAGCCAACTGAACTCCTCCCAAAGCACCATATAACCATTTCCCTTCTACCTATTCCATTGATCTTGCCATATTTGGGATACTCTTTTGAGTTGGTATACCGCTAACTCTGCCTTTTGATTCGCCCCAACACCCATGATATTCAAGACCTTGTAGACCTCATCAATGAACTCTTGTGGATCTTCATCCACCTTTGACCCTTAGAACACCGAAGGATTCATCCTCATGAAGTTCCTTACCCTAGATCCCGGGGTAGTAATTTGAGGGGCCTAAGACCTTGGTTGACTTGATTGGCCACAACTTGGGCAAGCATATGAGAGCATCCCGGAGCTCACCATTGGTAGGTTGCTCCTCGAGAGCTTAGGCCCTTCTTCCTCTAGTGTTTGGCATGATCTAGTATAGCTAAGAACAATCGATAATAGGGAAAAACTCACTCCAACTCTATAGAATGAATCAGAACATGAAGAAAGGAAACATTTCCTAAAACGCCTCATAACCTCCTAATCATAGTCATGGCATGCTTCACAACCACAAATAGGACTCTAATCGACGCGTTGTGTTGGACTCTGAGGAACTATCAACCTAGTGCTCTGATTCCAAGTTTTTCACGACCTAAGCATAGGTCCTAGACATGACACCGCGAATAAGAAAGCCAAAGGAACCCCAAACAAGCCTCTTAACGTATCATTACACATCATTGGTCGCGAAAGCATATAAAAGACATAAGAGTAAGATTAGGGGCAAAGGGCTAAGGAAAAGCTTGTATAACATCATAATCAAGAGACAAAAAGTCAAAGCTCATATTATAGATACATAACCATGTCCAACAAGCACCTCTAATACTTAGATAAGAGCGAGGGCCATCACAAAGTAACCAGGCTCACCCTCATAGTCAAAATAAGCAATAAAGAAGAATGTCTCAATACATAATAAGAACAACATAGACTAAGGTCCCCGAAGTGGAGGACTCACAAACTAGCTTGAGTTGTACCGAACTAGCCACGTGGAGGAGGAGGATGGTCAACTTGGGCACTGGTTCCTACATGGTGATATCATGTAGGCAAGAGTATGCATTAGTACATTTGAATGTACTAAGTATGTAGGATGCAATGTAACAAAAAATAGGCATCATAATCAAAATGCATAAAAATAGGCAATAGGCTTAATATAACAATTTGGTGTGTATGATCAATGCATAAGTAAAACATGCTTGAGTAAATTATGCTCATATAAGATATCATATGTGTAGAAGAGACCAAGCTAGCTTTCCAAAGTACAAACGCCTTAGTAGATTGGTGATGATGCCACCATATCACTTAGGTGGTGAGGTACAACCCCCTCACTAGGTTGATGAGTACAACCCCCATCTAGTTTGATGATTATGCCACCCTATCACCCTGGTGGTGAAGTACAAACCCCTCACTAGGTTGATGAGTATGAACCCCTATCTTGGTTATCTGGGCTCTTGGTCCTCCCGGATTGGGCATGGTCTAATGCAACACTTTATATAGAATTCATCATATAAATAAGATCATTTCATCATCATAACATTATTCATATCATATCTCATGCTTTGGACCTTCATTTCCAGAAGAAACCATAGTCGGACATTTTATCAAACACTTAACGAGTCTGCAATGGGGGTACAAGACCATGGAATTTAGAGATGAAATCATGCAAGACAATCCATTGTAAAACCATCAATCAACACCTTATAACACCTCCATATAAATGAAAATCCCTCATCAAATCTTACATTAGATCAATGATTTATAGATCAAAATGTAGCAAAATAGTGACAACTTTCCGTAGCTTGAACATAGTTCATAGACATGTTCATACTAGTAAAACTATTAGTAAAATAAACTTTAAATCATGCAAATTGAGTAAAAAGGAGATTAGGGTACAATGGTGGAAGAATCCAATGGCTAAGACCTACATACCTTAGCTTTGGAGAAACTCTTGGTGAAGATTGAAAATGGATGCTTGAAGCTTGAAGGAAATCCTTAGTTCCGAATAAGGGTTTTTAGACTTAAATTTAGGAGTGAAAAATATAAGTGTTTGAGTGAGTATTGGGGAATGTTTAGTATGATATGAGGGTGAAATATGACTAAGTATAGGAAAAAACACATTTGGGAACACTTAGACCCAAGAACAAAAAGTTTTGGATCAAGATAGAAAAACTGGGCAAAAGAATGTATAAGGGCGCGCCACAGGTGCGGATCGTCTTTGGAAATCGCATTTTTATGATTTTAAGATTTTGCTACGCTTGCTCTTAAATCTGTGTTAGACCCTTTTTCCCCTAATTTTTACCCCCTGAACAAGAATATGAAGTTGAATTTTCGATATCGCACACGGATTTTGAGATATTTGAAATTTAAAATTCTAGGCGTTTCGAGGCACATTTTCGGTCACTTTTTAGGGTTGTTTCAATATATCCCCCTTGGGAACATTCATCCCCGAATGTAAAAAAGAAGTACAACACAAATTTGATAATAAAAAATCCAGCCCTAACAAAATGCAACATTACATTTAAAACAACATTTTCAAAATCTCAACATAAACGTAAAATCATCACAAATTTGCCAACCTAAACATGAATGCATATGAATGACATAGGGCCAGAAATATAAGACTTGAAATCGCATAGGTGACTTAAAATTAGTATGTTAGGCTTGAGTGGAGTGGAAAAGATAACGATACCACTTTTACATGTCCCTTCGGCCTTCCATGTAGCACTTTCGACTAGTTGGTTCCTCCAATGGACCTTAACGGATGCCACCTCCTTATTCCTCAATCTTTTAACTTGCAGATCCAAAACTCGGACCGGAACCTCCTCATAAGTTAAGTTATCTTCAACAACACCCACAACATCAAGAGGTACAATAGCATTAGGATCAACAACACATTTTCTCAACAAAAAGACATGTAACACCGGATGAACCAAATTCATTTCACTAGGCAACTTTAACTCATAAGCTACGTTTCCAACCATCTTTATCACCTCATAAGGACCAACATATCTTGAAAGCGCTTGATTGTCGTGTTAACGGGTGCTATGGGCGTCTAACGCCTAAGAGGGTCTTGTGTATATATATTATATGTTGAATTGAGGATATAACAACCTTAAAGAAAGTAAGAGGATTGAGGTGGTTGTATGAATTAATAATCTAG
>JAPFFP010043071.1:0-13536 GCA_026153255.1 Solanum medicagineum
CCTTGACTCTGCGCTATTTTACACTTTTTCTCTACCAACACTTATATTTTCAACTCATTGATCCTCTCTTCCTATTTCAAACTTTTTCAGGTGCCTTATTTAGAGTTTTTAGCTCATTGCCTTTATTTCTCAATTCTTCAACTTTTTGGCTCATAATTTAGGCATATTTTTATTTTTCTTGCACTCACTTCAGATTTTTCCCCTTTTTTAGTGCATCACTATGCTTCCTTCCCTGTTTAGTGTGATTTCCTTGTAATAGCCACCTACAACTTAGGCTTTTGCCTGAGTTAAGGTGCACAATGCCCAACCTATGAAACAGGGCCACTTTTTGTAGCCACCATCAACTTAGGTTTTTAGCCTGAGTTTAGGTGCGCAATATTCAAGAAGGGAACAGGGCCAATTTCAGGATCAAACAGTCAAAAAGTCTTGGTTACTTAGGTCCCTATAAAGCAAAGGGTAATGTAAAGCTCAAATGTTAGGATCAAGGGATATATCAAACATTTGGTTGGTTATTCAAGGCTAAGTGGACTAATATTAATATTGGCCTATGATCCTTTCCTAACCTACTAACCTACAGTCTAAGTCAGAGTAACAGGAAAAGTTCTGAATTGAAAACACCATAGAAGAATCATGGAGTAAAGCTCACATGCGCTTGGTACTGATTACACTGTCAACCTAGACTCTCAGATCATGTTTTTTTGTCATAATTAAATCCTAACTAGTCAGAACAAACACTGTCAGACATTGATTTCACATGGTTATTATCAAAACTAGCTAATAGCATATTATTTATCCCAAAAACTTTTGTGGGTATCATTTTTCAACAACACTAACATATACCACAGATTTTAGAATAATATGCTACCAATACTATCTATCATATCCTAAACATGCTGGTTCAATAGAAAATAAATATTCTTAGGAGAAGAACATAGGCGAGAAAACTCTGCGAACTGAAAAATTGGGATAGCTATAGTCCATGGTTACTCAGACTTCGTCGAGGCCTATAGCTACCCACAACCCATCGAAAATCATTTGCATTGTCCTAATGCAACAAAATAAACCAAAATACCATATTGGGGTCAACATACTTGATGCCTAAGTGTCGATCTATGTCTGCGTCTTAGGCTACCATCAAAGTAACGCCTGATTTAATTTCATGGCACGACGTAGGCTACTTGGTTACTCAAACTTTACCAAGTGGCCATGCTTCCACTGTCTGCACTTCCTCAGTATAGCCAAGGTACTGCTTGATCCTATGGCTATTTACTTTGTATCTTATGTCTTTTTTCTTCTCCGACTCAACTGGCCCATGATCAAGCACATATGTAAATTTGAACGGACCTAACCATCTGGACTTGAGTTTTTTAGGAAATAACTTCAAACTAGAGTTATATAATGAAACCAAGTCCCCAGGTGCAAACTCGCGATGCTCAATGCGATGATCATATTGCAGCTTCATCCTTTGCTTGTATAGGATGAGCTCTCATATGTCTTCAAATGGAAAACATCAAGTTTGTTGAGTTGGATCAACCTTAAGTTTGTCACATCATTCCAATCCAGATTCAGCTTCTTGAGGTCACACATTGCCTTGTGCACAAGCTCTTCCGATAAGTGATAGGCTTTACCAAAAACAAGTTTTGGTAAGGAGACATACCTAGGTTTGTTGCATCATATGACTTGATTCCATAGTTCACAAATTATGAAAATTACTTAGTCAGTGATGTGGTACCTCCATATATGACTTCCTACCAATTGATGAAGGTTTATGTCCAATATGAGGAAGTTCTTTTGGTATGAACTAAACTCTTTTCATGTGTGTGCAAATGGAATTATCCATTGTTGAGTACCTGAGGTAGAGATAATGAGCATACTTGAGGCTTTTCATTCATCACTTGTTGGTGGTCATCATAGTGGTATCCAAAAAGCTTACAAAATCTTGAAAGATAGTTGTTACTGGTATACTATCCACCAATAGTGGGATGCAAACTGGACTGATTGGTCCCAAAAGTTGGATGATGCATTGTGGACACACCGGACTACATTCAACACTCCCATAGGTATGTCTCCACATCAACTTTTGTTTGGGAAGTCTTATCACTTGCCTATAAAGCTCAAACACAAAGCAATGTAGTCATTCAAGAAGATAAATTTGGATTGGAAAGATGCTTCAGACCAAAGGTTGAACCAACTCAATGAACTTGATGAGTTTCATTTGAACACATATAAGAGTTCAGCATTAATCAAACTAAAAATGACTTGTACCATGATTGCCAAATTGAGCACCGCAAGTTCACACAGTAGACTTGGAGCTGTTGCTCAACTTCATAATGTCGTTGTTTCCTGGAAAACTCAAGTCAAAGTAGTTAGGACCTCACAAAGTAACATGTATTCCACCGCAGAGTCATTGAGTAGAAGGCAGAGACAGTTCAAGGTTCAAAGTCAATGTCTAAAGGATCAAACAATGGTTTTGGAATGCTAAGGAAGTATGGACAGCTGAAGTTTGGACACTTGGTGAAGTCTAAGTAACCAAGTAGCTTACTTCATGTTATAATTTTAAATCAGAGGTTGTTTGGGAGGCAACCCAAGATTTTCTTCCTTTAGTTGTAATTTTGTTTCGTTTAAGTCTTAATTTAATTAGAATAGCCTAGTTTTTGCAAAGTTTGTTTGTAACTTTTTCCTTGAAGTCATAAGAAATATAGCATTACCATTTAATTTCATGACACAGTGTAAGATCATATTGGAAAAATCAGATAAGTCTATAAAGGAAAAAAGTGAGACTTTACGAGCTAGGGTATAAGTCCTAGATTAACCACGACTCATAGTCACTACCCACAAATCTAAAGTCAGTGGGAAAGTTTCTAAAAGTACATATATAGGAACTGACGTTACAGTCTGTAAAAATAATTATGGTTCGTAAATAAGGTTAGTATGTCCCAGGTGACTTCCCAAAAATTGTCTAAGTGTTGGAGGCTTCTACGACTCCTATCTATGGGTCATAATCACAAATACAACTTTTAGACTAGGATCCATAGATACCAGGTCACCAAAATGGACATGAGTATCTACAAACCCAAGTTTACAAGTTGTAGAACAAACTATGGCCCATAATCAGGGTTTCGTAGATGACAATTGTCAAAAAAAAATTAACCTAACCTAATTTTTAAAATTAGATAAAAGGGCAAAACTAAAATTACCCTTATCATTTCCCAAATTTCTTCAAACAACCCTAACCTTTCTCGACCCATATTTCAACTATCTACTCCTATTTTCGAAAAAAGTTTCAGCCATTCTCCCTGTTCCGGCAAGCTTTTTGGGAAAATATCATGACAAACCCTGCCATTTCAATCCAATTTTCTTCTCAAATTTTCCCTATAAAAGTGCTCTTGTAAGTCAATTTTCTTTGTTTGCTTTAAATTTTTAGTTAGGGCTTAACCGAATTAAAACTTGATGTATCCATATATACCTCATAAGTCTTGAGTTCATTTACTTAATGTTGAAACTGTATGAAAAATTTCTTGTGCCCTATTTCATTTTGGAAATGATAGACTTCAATTAGCAAGGCACAATGAAATTAATGGGCATGATGTTTAACTGGGTTGGCCTTGAAACAATATTGTGATTGACTAATTTGAATTTGTACGAATTAATACTGATAATAATTTTGGATTGGCTATTGAAACTGGTAGAAAGGGATTTTGAGTAGAATTGGCAGTGATGACAAGTTTGTGATGATTAAATGCCATAAGTTTTACTTGGCTAGAATTGAAAATTGAAAAATCTTGAAAATGGAGTTGTGTTTAGACTTTGTTGGAAGAATTTAAGTTTAAAATTTGGTTTAAATTCGGTGATGTGGAAATAAAATGGCTTGAAAATTGTTTGACTAGGTTGTTTGGCTTAAATACCATGTTTTCTGAGTTGTATTGCTTGGGTATTATTGAAATTATGCAGTTTGACTTAGATTTTTAAAAGGACTGAAAACTCTATTTACTAAGGTCTTTTACAAGCCATAATTTAGTCTATGGACTATATTGTCCTTTGTAATATGAGTTTCAGAACTTGAAAATTCTATGTCAAATAGGAAGAACCTGTTTACGACCTGTAATTTGTTCTATGAACCATAAACAGGGCTTATAATTTGTGATCCTACAGGTACCCTAAGAACGCTACAACTATGAGCCCATTCTATGACTCATAGTTTAAACTAAAACTCAGAATTAAGGATTGTACTTGCAGATATAGTGTCTAAATTATTTGGTACCCTATTTTACACTTGGCTTTTATGGACCTTAGTTTCATCTACGATCCTATAGTAAAATTTCTATAATTTTTTGTTTTTCATCTTGGTTATATGGACTTATAGTTAGTAATGTACAAGTACTATGGGTTCTAAAGTAGATACAGCAAGATGAGATAAGGCCAAAGTACTTAGGCAGCAATTACGGAACAAGCCCACTGAGTTAAAGCATCCCAGTAGAGGAGCTTGACATCCACCTAAATAAGGGCATCGAGATATGAGAGACATGAGCTCAATTTTTTTAACTTGGCCTGGCAAAAAGCCTACTCACTACAACACCACCTCCCAAGTTTGATGAGCAAAGGACCATAAGGAGAGAGAACATTTGGTTCACCGAATCCAGTTCTGAGGATGGGTCCCAATAAGGGTACCATGATAGATCTCATTCAGGCATCGAGAGGGGTCACTATCAGGGCAGGAGGAGAGCTTTGACCAGTCAGTATTAGTCCTAATTCGAGTGATAGGACAACCTCAATATTGGTGTGTAGAGGGCACAGGTGATATTTACTACCAAGATATCAGGCAAGATAATCAGGGCAGGAGCACGAGGGCTACCACAAAGGAGTCCGGGATATTGACATTAGGGTTAGATGTGGTACCTATGATTTGGAATTTATTTTCTAGGTACAAAATTGATTGGATGGCTACACCTTTGGGGAAGTATTTCCCCAACATAGTTCATGAGTTCTATGCTTCTTATGCAGCCTCGGTTAATAAAGGGATCCCCATGAAGTCCAAGCCATTGGACCTGTCTCCTCTTCTCTGTAACTTGGTACATGATGTACCTGTCGATATTTTTAGGCTACAGTCTGTCAATTCTTACACAAGCTAGACCTTTAACCCCCTTCTTGATAGCAAAATTATATTACAGAATGAGACTAGCCCATAACCATATTATTATGCAGCACTAAACCCCAAGAGCATATTTACTTAGATGGGTGGTTAGGTATATAGTTGAGTGGGGGACGGACACCGAGTGGGTGTCCAGGACAGGCCCCATTAAAAATTCTGCACTCAACATTGCAGCCAAGTTTTTGTGGTCGGCGGTGTCATCGTGCATTTGTCTGACGCAGGCAAACAATACTCTTACTTCGGATCGAGTTGTACTAGTTTCCAACTTTATAGCTAGCTATGATATTAATTGCTGGCCAAATCCATGTCGATGAGAATCCTATTACGCCCCAACCAAGCACCCTAGACTACTATACAACTACAGGATATGTTCCCTAGGCCACTAATTTCTAAGGATACACCAAGGCTACCAAGTCTGAAAGGAATCCACCCATTACTGATACCACCAAGATGGGTCCCATATCCACTGTAGCACCAAAGGATATACCATTGCATCCACAACTTGTGGGTATTGTTTACATATCTGCCGAGTCCCTACATACTTTGATATAGCACCAGATTTAGACAGAGTCCTAGTTGGCTTAGTTAGCTCAATAGCTTTGGCCTTGGGTTCTCAATGCTATTTCAATGTCAAAAGAGTAGAGAATGGAGTGCTACTACTGGAGTGCTACTATACCACATTGGATCAGTAGGTGAGACTTCTACACAGCCGGGTAGATGCATTTAAGAGACGTATTAAGGAGCACTTTCAAATTTCCTAGACACTAAATTTATCATCGATAAGAGAGGAGATCCAGTAGCTACGACAGGAGATGGCAGCTTCCCCAGCACCAGCACTGAGAACAATTACCATACCTACAACAACACCTACAGTGTCGAACTTACTTGCAGATGAGCCTCTTGCCCCGATCTTTCAGAAGAGACTACTAAGTAGTGATGAGGCATCTAATATTATATATAGACATGCCCACACGAAGGAGTTCTAGTATATTGAGTCTTCCAGACGTTCATCGATATTTGATGAGTAGATGTGATTAGACTGGGAGTGAGAGCGAGATCATCGTTACCTATTGTGATAGAAGAGACCACCCAAGTGACACAGGGTGGTCATACACAGATAGACGCTAATGCTTAGGCTGCACAGGTTTGATTTCTTATCCCCTATGTGTACTTTTATACAAGATTTAGTGCATTGAGGACAACACATACCTTTTCTCGACGGGGTGAGGGTAGTTATAGGCCTCAGTATAGTCTGACTAACCACAAACTATATCTACTCATATTTTCAGTCTGCAGAATTTTCTTATCTATGTCCTTTCCCTAAGGACATTTATTTTCTATTGAAATAGTATGTTTAGGATGTTTAAGTAGTAATAGTAGAATATTATACTGAAATCAATGGCATGAACTGATTTGTGTTTAAAATTGATACCCCTCTATTTTGTTATGATGTGTTGTATGATAGTTTAGATTGTAGTCGTGTTGGATCTTTCTATGACATTACTAATATTGATAGGATAAGGCTAGCTTGAACTAAATAAGCATGAACCAGATTTCTAAATTAATAGTGTCAGTCAGTGCCATGTGAGCGTGAGCGAATTGTACTATTTTTATTCTGTGTATCAGTCCAGAACTTGCTCTGTTAATCTATGCTGAGACTCTAGGTTAGTTGGTTCGAAAAGAATCATAGGTCATATTTTAAAGTAATCCACTCAACCTAAAAAACAAACCAAATGCATTGTGTAGTCCTTTGATCCAAATATTTTAGCTTTATATGTACCCTTTATTTGTAATTACCCAAATCAACCTCCCCACTATCTATGTAATCTCAACTTTGGCCCTAATCACTCCTTGGACATTATGTAGCTCGACCAAGGAAAAATGCCTAAGTTGAGGGTGGCTACCATAGGTGGTGCTGATTCATTGAAAACATTATGCGCTTCAATCAGGCCAAAATCCTAGTTGATGGTGGCTATTTGATGAGGTGGTAAATTTACACTCATCTAGAGCTTGAATTGTGCATAAAAGCATCTTTGATGTCCTCTTTTGTGGTATAAACTAACATAAATAGTTTTGTTTGCCGCAAGGTGAAGATTTAGGAGCACTTGGAACACAAGCATGTGAAAAGAGGTTGAAAATGAACAAACAATGAAGAATGAGACATTAGCATTGAAAGGGTACTTGGCAAGTGAACAAAGTACCCTAGACCTTGCCAACAGATCAGCCAACAAAAGGTAAATCAATTGGAAAAAAGATGAGCTACAAGAATGATTTGGTGAGTCACCAACTTGTTTGGCATTCTCGATCTAGCTCGCACAATAGGCCACAAACTTGCCCTAGAGTCACTACTTAAAGAGCAAACTCAAGCTCTAAATGGTGCATCACTAACCAAATTGGCGAGCAAGACTGAGCTTGCCAAAGATCCACGTAAAGTCCAGTCAAGAGGAGCAGTTTGCAAGCTAAAGGAGCATTATGTGAATCGCCAACTTGATCGGCCAACTTGTCTAACGTCATTGATTGGAATTTCGAGGAAGATATCTTGTAAATTTTGTTAGAGTATAAATAGCTCAAGGTTGGGCATATTTTGAAGGAATCAATTAGTTAGTGAAAAAGGAGTGAATTTGTTAGTAGAGTAGAGAGAGAGTACAACTTTTACTTGGTCAAACAAGTTTTTTCCTTTAGAGAGAGTACGGTGCATAAAGCACACTAATCTTCATTAGTGATGAGGTTTTGCTAAACTTTTGTTGATTTCTAATTGATTTTTTATACTTGAAGACTAATTTCATGGAAGAAAATATATTTAGTAAATACCCATGTTCTATTTGATTATTAGTTAAAAAATCCCAATACTTCTAGGGGATAATGTGGACCGTTATGTAGTATTTGGTTGTTAGGTGCTTGATTTTACATAAGTTATTGATGAATTGTTATGGGTTTTGTTATTTAACCATATTTGTATGTATGGATTGAGGTTGCAAACTTAGTCCTAGCTTAGGATCTTTATATCTCCCTAAAAGGGTGCATAAAGTGAGGTTAAATAATGAATAGTCATTAATGTGTTGAGTTAATGAAATCTCCCTAGAGATAGGTGGTTTTTAGTAAGGTTGAGGTGTTATTATTGGACCCATAGTATCTTGAGAAATTTATTATGGAATTGTATCTTAAGTTCGAGAGAATCTTGATCAAATATTAGATCCACCGGCCCTACCCATATAGATTCATCATCCTTTTGAGTATTTGCAAATACATATGCCAATTACTGCTTGTGTGTCTAGTTATCTACCCTAGAAGCTACTTAAACTCTGTTGATCTTTGTTGTTATAACTTTATATTACTAGTAATTTCCCCCAAAATTTACTTTCAGATTATGGTTTGTCTTTATGTGTTATTTGCTTATACTATGAAAGGCTAAAGCACCAATGTAACTTATTGATTAGAACTCTAACCTTATCATTGCTCTGTGAGTTTGATCTCGACTCCTAGTTGCATAAATATACTTTTAATGACCATAAACACTTGAAATTATGAAAAGTTTGTGATGCATTAGGTCCATCACTATTGTAAAAGAATCACAAAAACAATGGGATATGAGAAACAAAATAGTGCAACAATAAGGAAAAACATTGAATAAGCATGAGATGCAAGACAAAAATGCAAAAACAAGATAAACAGGCAAGTAACAGTGTCAGAAAGAAAAAATACATCCAAAGGTTTGAAATATTATAGAAAAGGGGAAAAACAAGTCATAACTACAAAGGTTAGGTAGGATTAGTCCAAAGAATATGGTGTCAAGGTGGATAAGTAGTCACTATATCCAAAATACACCATACCTATCCCCAAGCCTACTTTACAAGCCGACAAAGTCCTATAGGGATCCTATTTAGTTATTTAAATGTCACAGTATGGAATATAAGGGCAAGTCTATGGTATTGTATGCAGAGTTTGAACTTTTTGTTGTAAGAGTGAGTGTTTACCTAGTCCCTAGCAACAAATGAAAAAAAAATCAAAGTGTATGATATGGGATTTCTTTGTTTGTGAGGGCACTTGAGTGACAGTATTGATTCTGGACTGTTTGGTGATTGTTGACTATGTACGTGGCCTTGTCTATTGAAATTATTCTATCATATATTGATCCACATGTATTTACCTGATAAATATCTCATTTTTGCACTAAGATTGTTGAGGGTATCTTGTGTTGATTGGGACTTGGTAAATGTCGTATGATTGATGTATGTATGACATTTATTACAGCTTAGTTTAGATTGAGTATGTCACTAGAGGACAAGCAACGATTTTAAATTGAGGGTGTTGATGTGCCGCTAAATACGACACTTTTGATTCATTAAACATAGAATTTTGTGTGTTCTCTAGCACATTTTAGTGGATTTAAATTATATCTGTGTTTGTTTTTTTTACAGGAAACAGGACTCATGTCGATTTGACTAAGGTCACAAACTTTGCTGAAGTTTGGACTTGTTTAAGCCTATTTATGGTTCATGGTTTGATCCACAAACCATATATGGTGCTTGTGGATGTAAGATAGTGAGCACTGGAAAAGTGAATGAGGAAGTACAAAGCCATAGTATGAGTTGTAGTTCAGACTATGACCTATAATCCAGTCTGTGAAAGAAGATGAAGAAAATTAACAATTCCAATCTATGATGAAGACTATGATTCGCAACCCAAAGTACGAGTCGTAGATTGATGCTTGTGAAATGGCCTTTGTTTTTTTATGGAAGATAGTCTGATCTAGACCATGACCTATAAATCTTCTGCGATCCGTAAATTGGCTCGTGGTCAAGCCCGGCCAATTTTCTTATTTGTCTAGGATTTGATTTCCTATGTGTATACATATATGATTTTCAGTTTTATTTGTCAATGTTAGCCACTCTTATATTTTGAGGACTTATCAAGAACATTATGTTATATTATTTTGGTACTTGTTCATACTTTTGGATACATTCATATTGTAATGCAAGTGAAGATTTTTGATTTTTCATTCTTCAATTCATTGTTGTACATTCTAAGTCATACAAACACCAATTATTATTGAATCCAATTCAACGAACATGAGTAGCCAAATTCACAATTAAAGTTGTAAGAACCGTAAAGAATTAACAATGTAAAATCGAATAATTTGTCATCTTTGAAAAGTGTACAAGCATGTACTGTTTATCTCTTCATATTGATTGCTTTTTAACGGAGGCATATGTTAAAACTCGTCCTATTCTTACTTACTGGATCAAGAGGCTAAAGAATGAAAAAAGATAAATAACAGAGACTTGACATGATTACACTCATCTAATTAGCTTGAATGTCCCAAGAGATAGCTAAATCTGGGACCATGGTAAGTGTAAGTAATGCATACAACCATAGACGGGCCATGTTGCCTGGTGAAATTTATCTATTTGCCAGTTCAAGGACTTAGTTGAACATAACTTACTAATTCTACATGTTACACACTAGAAAAGGTTATAATTATAAGGTTACACTGCATTATGACTTCATGAGGAATACAATACCCTAATTGCAATCTTTCATTGTTTTGTAATATGTGTGTACAATTTGACAATACAATAGGTTTTATTTATTGTATTATTTAATTATAATCCCTACCCGCTTAAAATAAAATTATTAATAACTCAAATTTGTTTTGAATACTCTAAGTCTAGATCATATTCCTCGTGGGATCGACCCTAACCACAATTAGATTCTATATTTGACAGTGATTGTTTATCCTTCAACTAGAAGGTGTAATTTTGACTTGATTAGTTACCTCTAGAGTTAGCCACTATTTCTCAGTGTTTTATGTCTCGATGATAAAGAAGTTCTTGATAGATCCTCCATTGGTGGTTCCCATTGAGAGTATTAGGGTTAAGGATAGCATGTCTTGCAAAGAAATTCTGGATCATTAGGTTCGCAAGTTGAGAACTAAAGAGATTACATCAGTCAAAGTCTTATGGAGGAATTAATTCATTGAGGAAGACACATAAGAAACTGAAGATGCTATGAAGGCCAAATACTCGCATTTATTCATGCCCATTGATGAGGACAGTGAAAGTAATATTCCTTCCCTTATTTCAGTAGATGGTTTAGAATGTTTGAGTGATTGAGTCTAGAGTATTATTTGTACCTTGAGTTTATTTCCTCAAATGATCCCAAGGGGGAGATATTGTTATACCCTCAAAATATCCCTAAGTAAAAGATCGCTCATACAACGTATCATCCTAAACTTTTTTGGCTAATCTCAAGTTGGAGTATCAATTAAGGTTAAAAAAATGTGCAAAAATGTGGTCTCAATGGATTTTTAGACCAGGCGGATCAAAAGATAATTTTTCAGAGTGAAATGGCTTTACTAGAAGAGTATACGACCAGTCCGCATCACAAACTTGGTCGATCCTAGTTCAAAATCACCGTTGAATATTTTTGTAAAAAACGAACAGTGGAGGAAAAAATCTGCGACACAGACTTGTTTCATGACAGGTCAAATGTTTGGGCATTTCAAACTTTTTTCATTCATCCTAGACTAAAACCCCATTATTTTGAGGTTGGTTTTGCCCTAAAATCTGTAATCCACACTCATTCTCTTTCACTTTCATGTATTTCATTCACAGAAAAACAGTTAAGGAAAAACAAGGAAGAGTTAGGACTTGAGAAAATCTCTCAAATTTTTCAAGAAACTTCATGCCCAGGTATGTACGGCCCTCCAAAAATTGGCCTACTTTTGTTTTAGTATCTTTTAACTACTAATTTCCACCCAGATCAAGTCTATCAGTTAAGATCGGGTTTCGTTATTGTGAGTAAAGTTTATCGAAATACACATTTATGTCACTTTCCTTCAAGAAAATCATAGCCCTTAATGATTTCAATAGTGAGTTAAGTTTCAAAATCAAGGTGTATACATTTGTTATTGCATTTGTAATAATTCTAGATATTTCATGAAAGCTATAAGGTCTAAATCATTGAGTTGAGTATAAGAAGTATTTAAAACATTTATATTTATAAGTTAGTTATGCAGTAAACCTATGTTTTGATTTCATTGCTTTAGTACCTTCTTCCATTAAAGAGAAGAGACAAATTTGAGAAAAGTTGAGAAAAACTAAAGCTGGGCTATGATGTGTTATCAATATATAGCACATTGGATGCTTAAAACATGAAATTTTGTGTGTTGTCAGTGTGATGTTAGTTGTTTTATGTGTTTTTGTGCTTTCTTTGCAGGATTACAGGGTTGGCCTTGATTTTGGGGAGAAATTGCAGAAATTGCTGATTTTGGTGATTTACAAGACCCTTTACGGGCCGTAATGCACTCTACTGGCTGTGAAGGAGGTTAAGTGGATAATTCTAGTGAGGGGCTAATTTTTTGAAGTTTGTTCTACGAACATACAGATGGGTCATGGATTACTTTACGAGTCGTAGACCATGTTTCGTGCCTTGAGGATTAGAGAAGAAGGACTTTCTAAATATTCATCAGACGGAACCCCCTTACAGGCCATAGAACACTTTGCAGGTCATAGAGGGGTATCACGGATCTCAAGTCCAATTTCGCAGCAACATAATACGAGACCCCGATTACGGGTCGTGGAATGCAATACGGCCCGTAAAGGTGTTCATGAGGCCTGCTGACCCAGCTATCATATTTTGTTTAGAACTTATACTATAAATATTACAAATAGATTTTTAGGTTATTTTTTATTAAGAAGACATAGGGATTGACAGTTAGAGGGAAAAATAGTGATGTTGAGTAGAGATAACATTGGAGAGTTTTAAGAAACACTTGTACTTTGATTTGATCTTTAATCTTGTGATTTTCTTTGAAGCTTGGATTTGCTTGTCCTTAATTCAATTGTATAAGTGCTCTATTATGTTATTCAAATTCATAAGCCTTACATCCACACAAATCCACAACTAGGATTGTGGGAACTATGAAAAACTAATAATGTAATACCAGATAATTCATAATTCTTGCAAAGTGTGCATGCATATATTAATTTACTCTCTTTATTTTAAATGTTTTCTGAAGGTGTCTAAAATCACAACCCATATATATATATATAGTTAGTTAGTAATGAATAGGAAAAGAGATTAATTAATAGGATTTGATTGATGTTTTCTCGTTTAATCAACTGAACTAAGCCAAGGGGAGGTTGTACTGGGACTAATAGGTAAGGGTTAATAATGCACACTACCGAGAGTAGCCAAGTCACATAGTGAAATTCGCCTCTCGCCTGGACCAAGAGTTTGGTGAACTTAACTTACCGCCCTCCATGCTACACACTAGAAAAGAATTAAGTTATCATGTGATACTAAGTGAGAAAATCATGGGGAACACAATACCCTAGTTTCTCTCCATATTGATTTAACTCTTGTGTTAGTTAGGTTTACTTTTC
>JAPFFP010043072.1:0-13535 GCA_026153255.1 Solanum medicagineum
GATACCACCCAAGCTTAAAGGTCAGTTCTACAGAGTGGTGGTTAGACCAGCGCTGCTGTATGGGGTTGAGTGCTGGCTGATTAAATTTATTCATGTCCAGAAGATGCATGTCGCTGAGATGAGGATGCTGAGATGGATGTGCGGTCACACTAGAAGTGGCCCAGGTGGAGGAAAAGATAAGGGGAGTGAGACTGCGATGGTTCAGACATGTGCAGAGAAGGGGCACCAATGCTCCTGTTAGGAGGTGCGAGAGGTTGATTGTGGGAGCTACTCGGAGGGCTAGAGGTAGACCAAAGAAGTCCTGGGGGGAGGTGATCAGACAGGACATGGCGGAACTCGACCTAACTGAGGACATGACCTTAGATAGAAAGAAGTGGAGGTCGCGAATTAGAGTAGCAGGCTAAGTTCTTCTCCTTCTTAGTCCTATTCTTCTCCTTTGTCGTCTTCTTCTTATTGTTATTAGCATTTGTATTATTTTTTCTATTATTATTTCCTTTTATTTTCATTATCTGGCGTACATGTGTTAGTTTATCATATTGTCATGTGCTATTTATGGTTAGTCGCACATGTTGTTCCCTTACCTTACATTTCATTTTGTCATATCTAGTCTTTCTGCTTATGGGTTTTGAGATGAGGGTTTTAGGAAACAGCCTCTCTACTTCTTTGAGGTAGCGGTAAGGTCTACGTACAATCTACCCTCCCCAGACCCCACTTGTGGGATATCACTGGGTATGTTGTTGTTGTATTATTTATAGGCTTTGTAGACTATGTAAATTAAAGTATAGTCATGTCTCGTACTTTAGACAGCGTGGCCCCAACGTCCTAGT
The DNA here is from genome assembly GCA_026153255.1 of Solanum medicagineum. Taxonomy (NCBI): domain Eukaryota; kingdom Viridiplantae; phylum Streptophyta; class Magnoliopsida; order Solanales; family Solanaceae; genus Solanum; species Solanum medicagineum. Next base: position 828 of record JAPFFP010043072.1, read on the forward strand.
CATATGCATTTACTTTTGGCTTGTTATCACTGTTTATCTTCTTTAAGTCATGTTAAAGGTGGAAATCCCTTATAATATGCAGAGAAAGAGCATAGTTACAGGTTGGTTCTCCCGAGACTCATCGGCAACGGGTGCTAGTCCGCCCTATCGGGACTTGGGGCATGACAATGATATATATGTATGCTTGATATGAAAATGTGGAAGATCCTAGTGTCATGCCCCAGGAGGGGACCCAAGATGTGGCCGACACCCAGAGACTATTGCTAGTCCCCAAGCGAACCACTTGACCTCATTACATTCGTCCATGCACACATTCTACTTATCAGCAGAATACATAAGGAATAAATGGGCACAACTAATCATCTAGTCTCAAATAATAATATAATGAAAGGCTAGTAGAAAGAAATCAGCTCACAAGTTCCAACATCAACATCTGACTCTATTCTATGAAGCCTTTATCACTATTAGGTGGTGGCAATGATAGACCCATGGTTACCTCAATAAAAATAAAAAGATATGTAAAACTAACTCTAAAGCATGATAAAAATAATGTAATGAATCCTCCGAAGTACGGGAGGCTCACAAATCAATTGACGTTCGAAGGTCCTCAACGATTCGCCTACTGATGACCTCTATCCTGTGTATCTACATCATAATATCATGCAGTCCAAGAAATGTACTAGCATGTAAAATAGTTGAGTGAAACCAAAACAGGTAGAATAATATAGAAACAACAATCAACATCAAGGATAGTAAAAATCAACATGCCAAATGTTTATCTAGAGCAAGAATAAAGAGTAGACAAGTGACCCATCAACTCATCAACCATATCAAACTCATCTCAAAAGGACTCATCTCAACTCATCTCATCTTAACTCGTCTCATCATCTTATCTCATCTCATCTCAACTCAGATTACTCAGTTTGGGAACTTTCTGGGAGTTTCTCTTAACCGACAACAACCCCTTATGAGCCAAGGCTTGTACAACAATCACACTGATGTTTCTACAGTCATTTTGTACTTGCCAAGTATGGAACGAATATGATCCACAAGGAATCTGAACTCTACCATCCTCTATTGATTTCCAGGATATAAACTCGAGGGGGGACCATGAGATGTAATGGTTCAATCCTCTCCTATGCCGGTCCGGCGTAGGTAATGAATGCAAGTGGGACTCACTCTTACTCATTTCGGTGCTCGATACTCCTCCCAAGACTCAATGCTCATAAGACTACTCGTCGCCATCTTAAGTAGCCTCATGGAGGCACTCATCCTCTCAGTTGGTCTCGTGGAGACTCTTATCATCTCAATTAGTCTCATGGAGACTCTTATCATCTCAATTAACTCAAACTCAAGGGTTCTCTATTCTTTCAGGGACTTTAATTCATCTCAATTAACTCAAACTCAAGTATTCTCTATTATTTCAGGGACTTTAACTCATTTCAATGCACACAATTCTCCTCTAAGAACTCAAGGACTTAGATTATCAATTAGAAGAAGTCATTTAGACATAACATCAAGAACTCAATTATGAAGATGCTTAGGATCATCAAGCTTAAATAACTCACATCAAGATTCCCATCATCATACTCACATCAAGGCTCTAGACTCCATCTCTATGTTTATTCATACATGCTTTCAAAAGTTAACATATAGGGTTTATAGAATATCTCATGAAAATTATTCAATACAAGAAAATAAGTTTATGATGATCATCAACACATGAAAATACATGTAATATATACAATTTTCAAAGAAATAATCAAGAAAGTATTTCAAGAAACATATATGGGGACTCATGGACTCTCAACTCATCTATGACCATCTATGGGGCACATGTTAGAATAGTCTCATGCTTTCATTTAGCCTTACATACCTGGGATAAAGCTCCTTAAATCACCCGTCAAGATTTCTCCAATCTCACGTTCTTCTTTCTTCTCTCTCTCTCTGCAGCCCTAACTTTCAAGTATTGTGAAGAAGGACTTAGAATGGGGTTTTTGACCCTATTTACTCTTCAATATGACCTATATAGGCCATGGGTTAAGTTTAGAAGAGGTGGGAAAAAGTCTAGAATGCCCCTCAAAAGATTTAAAATTTTTAAACTTGGTGGAACAGGTCGGGATAACAGGTCCGCTACGTGGACCTGTCGCGGAACTGTGAATTTTAGAAATTCAATCCCATCAAAAAATTGAGGAAATATATAAGTATGGGTCCGCGATAGGTCCGCATTAAGGAACTATCATGGACCCTCACTATTTCGGGTCTACGGAGCCCTGTCGCGTACCCTTACTATTTCTAGTAAATTGTCCAAAAATTATTTTTTGACCTCGTTGCTCTTAAATCGGGTTGAGACCATTTTCTGACTCGATTTTTCTCGCTGATCACAAATCCATTTTTGAATTTCCTATCCAAGCTTGAGAAGATACGTTATACGCATGTCTTTGTTCTAGGGGTATTTTGGTAATTTTATCGGGTGTTACACCATCTCCCCCTTGGGATCATTCGTCCTCGAATGATGAGTAAGGGTGGATATCCAGGCATGAATAGACTCGAATTCCTCTCAACATTCAATCTATCAATCTATCTTTCAAATCCTCATTTCTATCGACAATCTCCACTCAGACTCAAGAGTGGACAATTAACAAGAATAGACAATCAATTTGGTCAAGGGTAAGGACTTTACCTTCAACATTCTTATCTAATGGCACTAATAGATGTGGATATTTTGCTTTCATCTGTTCCTTATCTTCCCATGTGACCTCCTCAACGAATTGATTCTTCCACAGGACTTTGACTGAGGCTATCTCTTTGGTTCTCAATCTGCGAATCTCACGACGAAGGATTTGGACCGGAATTTCTTCGTAGGTCAAACTATCCTTCAATTTGATGCTCTCCACAGGGATTACCAAGTTAGGATCTCCCAAGCATTTCTTCAACATCGACACATGAAACACCGAATGAATACCATCTAACTCGGAAGGTAACTCTAATTCATAGGCAACCTTCCCATTCCTCTTCACAATCTGATAGGGTCCAATATAACATAGACTCAATTTACCCTTCTTCCTAAATCTCATGACACCTTCCATAGGTGACACCTTCAAATATACCCAGTCGTTCACTTCAAACTCCAAATCTCTCTTTCTCACATCGGTGTAGGATTTATGAAGACTTTGCACAGTCTTCAATCGCTCTCTAATGATCTTAACCTTCTCCATTTCTTGATGGACAATGTCAGGCCCAAACAACTCCACTTCTCCAACCTTAAACCACCCAATTGGTGATCTACATCTCCTCCCATATAAAGCTTCATAGGGAGTTATCTGAATAATTGCATGATAACTATTGTTATATGCAAACTCAATCAACGGTAGGTGCTCATCCCAATTTCCCTTAAAATCAAGAACGTAGGCTCTCAACATATCTTTTAACATCTGAATTGTATGCTCTGCTTGGCCATTGGTCTGTGGATGGAAAGTTGTACTCAAATTCACCTTCGTACCCAATCCTTTCTGAAACGATCTCCAAAATTAGGAGGTAAATTGAGCTCCTCTATCCGAGATCATGGACAAGAGAACCCCATGCAACGTTACAATTTCTTAGATATACATCCTGGCATACTTCTCCGCAGTATTAGTTGTCTTAACTACTAAAAATTGAGTCGTTTTAGTCATCCTATCCACAATCACCCATCTTGAATCATGTTGCTTTCGAGACCTCGGTAGACCAATAATGAAGTCCATATTGATCATCTCCCACTTCCATTCCAGATCTCAAAACTTTAAGCTAATCCACATGGCCTTTGGTGTTCAAATTTCACTTGCTAACAGTTAGGGCACTTGGAAACAAATTTAGCAATGTCCTGCTTCATTCCACCCCACCAATAGACTTTTCCAAAGTTATGGTACGATTTGGTAGAGCCAGGATGAACGGAATACCTAGTGCTGTGAGCTTCAACCATGATTCTATCTCGTATACCATAAACATCTGGGACGCACAATCTACTTTGATACCTCAACACCCATTCTCCCCCCTTGGAGAAGACCATCACTTTCTGTTTGTGGACAACCCTCCTTCAATTAGAGTAGGACAGGATCTCGGCCTTGCTTTTCTTTCGCCTCTGCCACTAAGGATGAAGCAGACCCGTTCTGGACATTAACTCCTCCCTCATCATTCTCCTCAAGTTGGACTCCTAATCAAGCTAACCGGTGCACTTCTTTAGCTATGTCCTTATTTCCTTCCTCTACATGGGCTATGCTACCCATTGATAACCTGCTAAGAGCGTCAGCAATAATGTTAGCTTTAACTAGATCGTAGAGAATGGTCACATCATAATCCTTGAGCAACTCTAACCGTCTTCGGTGTTGCAAGTTGAGCTCTTTCTAACTGAAGACGTACTACAATCTCTTGTGGTCAGTGAACACATCCACATGCACTACACACAAGTAGTAGCGCCAGATTTTTAGTGTGAACACCATCACTGCCAACTCAAGATCATAGGTTGGATAGTTCTTCTCATGAATCTTAAGTTCTCTGGAAGCATAGGCTATCACCTTCCCTCTCTATATCAACGCACATCCTAATCCAACTCTCGAAGCATCGGAATAGATCACGAAATATTCTGTTCCATCAAGCAAGGTTAGGACTGGAGTAGTAGTTAGTCTAGTCTTGAACTCTTGGAAACTTTTCTCACACTCATCGGACCACTAAAACTTGACCCTTTTCTGAGTCAACTTTGTCATTGGTGTGGATAAGGAAGAAAATCCCTCAACAAATCGGCGGTTGTAGCCTACCAACCTCAAGAAACTCCTTATGTCGATTGGAGAGGTTGGCCTGGTCCAGTTCTTAATCGCTCCAATCTTTTGAACATCCACTCGAGCACCATTACCAGAGATAATATGGCCTAAGAAAGCCACAAATTTAAGCCAAAATTCATATTTCGAAAACTTTGCATACAACTCATGGTCCTTAAGGGTTTGAAGGACGATTCTAAGGTGTTTTGCATGCTCCTTTTTATCTTTTGAATACACTAAAATATCATCAATAAACACAATCACGAATATATCCATATACTGTCTGAACCTCTATTCATCAAATCCATAAAGGTTGCAGGTGCATTCGTCAACCCAAAGGACATGACTAAGAACTCAAAATGGCCATATCTAGTCCTGAAGGTTGTCTTTGGAATGTCATATTCCCTCACTTTCAACTGATGGTAACCGGATCGGAGGTCTATCTTTGAGAAACAAGAGGCACCCTAAAATTGGTAAAATAAGTCATCTATCCTTGGGGGAGGATACTTGTTCTTTATAGTGACCTTGTTCAGTTGCCTATAGTCAACACACATTCTGAGAGACCCATCTTTCTTTCGCACGAATAGGACAGGAGCACCCCACGGAAAAACACTCGGCCTTATGAAGCCCTTCTATAACAAATCTTTCAACTGCTCCTTCAATTCTTTCAGTTTAGCAGGGGCCACCCTATAAGGTGGAATTGAGATAGGCTAGATATCAGGAAGAACATCAATCCAGAAATCAATCTCCCTATCAGGAGGGACTCCGGGCAGATCCTCAGGAAACACTTCTAGAAACTCATTCACAATCGAAACTGACTCGAGAGTTGGGGGCTCAACATCATCAAATTTAACCCTCACGAGGTAGTAAATACACCCCTTAGCAATATCTTTCTGGCTCTAAGGTATGAGATAAACTTTCCTTTAGGTACTACAGAATCACCCTTCTACTCTAGAAGTGGTTCATTTGGAAATTGGAACTTAACGGTTCGGGCTCTACAATCAACGAAGGCATAACAGGCGTGGAGCCAATCAATGCCGAGGATCAAGTCAAAATCAGACATATCTAACTCAATCAGATCAATGATAGTATCCATATGATGGATGGACACTAAGCAAGCTCTATAGACTCTCTCAGCTCGAATAGACTCATCCATGGGAGTAGAAACATCAAAAGGTTCAAGAAGACTCTCAGGGGTTCTATCAAATCTACTGGCCACATAAGGAGTTACAAAAGATAATGTGACACTAGGATCCGTTAACATATAACAATCAATAGAAAAGACTCGGATCATACTCGTCACAACATCTGGGGAATTCTCCTGATCATGTCAACTGCCCTTGGCATACAACTGATTTGTAGCTCCACTTGTGCCTAAAGTAGTAGCTCTCTGAGTCCCCTTAGCTGGCGGGGCTGGTGTAGAAGATTGATCCTAGTTAGCTCGCTTTGGACAGTCTCTATGATAATTCCCTACTTGACCACACCAGAAGCACGCATCAGTCCCCTCACAACACCTACCCCAGTGTAGCTTACCGCATGTACCACATGGTGGCTTTCCTTGTGAACCTTGAGCCACACTAGCTTGTGACTGAGACCCACAGGCTCTAACATTCTGAGACTTCTGGTCATTTCTGACTCTAGGTGTAGGTGCACTAGTAGATGATGGAGCAGTAAACCAATTTCCATTGCCTCTCCTCCAAACCTCATGGTTGGATGTTTTAGCTTTCTTACTTCTGAATTCCTCTTTCCCTGTTGTCTCTCTTCATCAGCCTGTTGCACATAGGTCATTAATCTCCCAATATCCATATCACTCATGAGTATAGCTCCCCTCCCATCTCTCTTTGTCCCTCTATTCAACCTATCGACGTACATCCCTATCCTTCCCCTCATGTCAACAACCATATCCAGAGCATAGCGGGATAATTTTGTGAACTTCATCCTATACTCCTATACAGTCATAGAGCCCTGTTTCAAGTTCAAAAACTCCCTCACCTCTACCTCTCTCCTCTTCCTTGGGAAGAAACATCACAAGAAAGCTTCCTCGAATAAAGCCAAGTCATCACGAGGGCATTATCCCATCTACCCTTCTTCCGCTGGTCATACTATATTCTAGCAACCCCCTTTAGTTGATAAGCAGCCTGTTCCACTCTATCAAAATTGGCCACATGCATCACTTGGAACAATTTCTAAAGCTCCTCCACATAGTTCTTAGGATCCTAAGTGGATGCAGACCCTGTGAACTCGTGCGGATTCATCCTCAAGAATTCTCGATCTCTAGAAGTGTCATGGGAATCCTATAGGGCCTCTCCTGGTCGTGCAACAGGTGCTGTGATAGCCTGGGATAGAGTTTGGATAGCCTGGCGAAGCTCAGCATTAGAGACATCATCTTGCGGGGGCTGTGCAACAAGGACAGCTTGATCCACGGATGCCTCATGTCCTTGAGGCTCAGGTGGATTAACATTTTGTCTGGCGAACGCCCTCTACCTCGATGGCTCTTCTGGGAGGCATGATCACAATTCTGAAATGCGCAAAGCATGAATCTGAATAAAACATTCATAGAGTATAACTCTATAGCACAATTTAGAATATGAATGAAGGGTAACAATTCCTAATGTCCTATAGCCTCTTGTTTATCAAGTGTGGTCGACAACACACCTATAAAAAGGACTCTACTAGAACGGCTTCATAGACTCCCTAGGAAGCTTGAACTCATGCTTTGATACCAAGTTTGTCACGTCTCGAGGTGGGACCCAAGACGTGGCCGACACCCAGAGATTATTGCTAGTCCCCAAGCGAACAACTTGGCCTCATCACATTCGTCCATTCACACATTCTGCAAATCAGTGGAAGACATAAGGAATAAATGGGCATAGTTAATCATCTAGTCTCAAATAATAATATAATAAAAGGCTAGTAGAAAGAAACCAGCTCACAAGTTCCAACATCGACATCTGACTCTAGTCTATGAAGCCTCTATCACTATTAGTTGGTGTCAATGACAAACCCATAGTTACCTCAATCAAAATAAAAAGATAAGCAAAACTAACTCTAAAGCATGATGAAAATAATGTAATGAATCCTCCGAAGTACGGGAGGCTCACCAATATGTTGAATGCTCGAAGGTCCTCAAGGATTCGCTTGTTGATGACCTTTTTATCCGGCATATCTACATCATAATACGACGTAGTCCAAAAGGGGACGTCAGTACCTAGAATGTACTGGTATGTAAAATAGCTAAGTAAATCCAAAACAGGTAGAATAATATAGAAACAACAATCAACATCAAGGATAGTAAAAATCAACATGTCAAATATCTATCTAAAGCAAGAATAAATAGTAGACAAGTAACCCATCAACTCATCAACCACATCAAACTCATCTCAGAAGGACTCATCTCAAATCATCTCATCTTAACTCGTCTCATCATCTCATCTCATCTCATCTCGACTCAGATTACTCATTTTGGGAACTTTCTGGGAGTTTCTCTTAACCAACAGCAACCCCTTATGAGTCAGGGGTTGTACAACAATCACACTAATGTTTCTACAGTCATCCCAAGCATGGAACGAATATGATCCACAAGGAATCTGAACTCTACCATTCTCTATTGATTTCCAGGATATAAACTCGAGGGGGGACCATGAGATGTAATGGTTCAATCCTCTCCTATGCCGGTCCGGCGTAGGTAATGAATGCAAGTGGGACTCACTCTTACTCATTTCGGTGCTCGTTACTCCTCCCAAGACTCAATGCTCATAAGACTACTCGTCGCCATCTCAAGTAGCGTTATGGAGGCACTCATCGTCTCAATTGGTCTCTTGGAGACTCTCATCATCTCAATTAGTCTCATGGAGACTCTCGTCATCTTAATTAACTCAAACTCAAGGGTCTTCTATTATTTCAGGGACTTTAATTCATCTCATTTAACTCAAACTCAAGTATCCTCTATTATTTCAGGGACTTTAACTCATCTCAATGCACTCAATTCTCCTCTAAGAACTTAGGGACTCAGATTATCAATTAGAAGAAATCGTTTATACATAACATCAAGAACTCAATTATGAATACTCATAGGATCATCAAGCTCAAATAGCTCACATCAAGATTCCCATCATCATACTCACATTAAGGCTCTAGACTCTATCCCTAGGTTCATTCGTGCATGCTTTCAAAAGTTAACATATAGGGTTTATAGAATATCTCATGAAAAGTATTCAATTCAAGAAAACAAGTTTATGATGATCATCAACATATGAAAATACATGTAATAGATACAATTTTCAAGGAAATAATCAAGAAAATATTTCAAGAAACATATATGGGGACTCATGGACTCTCAACTCATCTATGACCATCTATTGGACACATGGAAAAACAGTCTCATGCTTTCGTTTAGCCTTACATACTTGGGATAAAGCTCCTCAAATCACCCGTCAAGAGTTCTCCAATCTCACATTCTTCTTTCTTCTCTCTCTCAAGCCCTAACTTTCAAGTATTGTGAAGAAGGACTTAGAATGGGGTTTTTGACCCTATTTACTCTTCAAAACGACCTATATGGGTCGTGGGTTAAGTTTAGAAAAGGTGGGGAAAAGTCTAGAATGCCCCTCAAAAGAATTACATTTTTAAACTTGGTGGAACAAGTCGAGGTAACAGGCCTGTGATGTGGACCTGTCGTGCACCTGTGAATTTTAGAAATTCAATCTCGTCGAAAAATTAAGGAAATATATAAGTGTCGGTCCACGATGGGTCCGCGTCGCGGAGCTATCACGTACCCTCACTGTTTTGGGTCCGCGATGGGTCTGTGTCGTGGCCCTATTGCGTACCCTTACTGTTTCTAGTAAATTTTGTGAAAATTATTTTCGACCTGGTTGGTCTTAAATTCGGTCGAGACCATTTTCTACCTCGATTTTTCACGCTAATCACAAATTCGGTCTCGAATTTCCTATCCGAGCTTGGGAAGATGCATTATGCGCACGTCTCCATTCTAGGTCCCGAATTTCCCCCATAGTGTGAGTCATACTCTCCCCCCCCCAGTCATTATATGGTATATGCTATGTGAATCCATGTTAGTCCCTTTCTCTAAGATATTCCCATAGCATGAGTCCTACTTTCCCGTCCCTTAGAACTATGTGTTTAATTTTGAATGCGCTTCTGAACCGATGATGTGAATTTGAATACTTCGAGGCTTGTTTGGGGACTATTTGGTTCCCATTCTCCATGTCACTCCTAGGCCCTAGGCCGGGGTCGTGACAATGGTCATCTCAAACAAGCATGAATTTTGATAAGTTTTTTTAATTGTCGTTTTATTCGAATATTACCTATCGAAAGTAAATTAGGGATAAGTTTGTATGTATATCCATACATTATCGTTTCTGTTTGCAAAGATATCAAATACTAAAATTTATATTATCAAATATTTTGTTAATAAAATTATGTAATATAATAAATTAAAAAAAGAAACTAGTAGTTAAAATTATGTTGGAAACATTAAGCTACTCCAAAGACCCCTCTTTAGACAAAATCGTCTTTTTACTATATTTCTTGATTTATTATTTAATCTTTTATTTATTTAGATTCAAGATTCACTTTTGGATCATTAGAATTCACTTTTGATTTAGGATTATTCTACGTAAATAACTAACAAAAAAATTGACTATCAAACATTTTGTTAATAAAAGTATGTAATATAACAAATTTAAAAAAAATTTAGTAAAATTATGTTTAAAAGATTAACCTGCTCCTTTTATATTTAGAATTTTTTTTACATTAAATTTTAGTCAATTAATCATTTAACCTCTAACTATTCAACTATAAACTATTATTTTATGTATTCAAAAATTATTAACATATCCATATTATAAGTAATTGAAGTGATTTTCCTATCTTTGCTCTATCGTGATAGACTAAACTATTGTATCAAAATAATAATATTTATTTAATTTTATTTACATGAATATTGCATTCATTTAATAACAAGTACTATTTATATCTAATTTTTAAATTGATGTGACTCATACATGTAAAGCACGCGTACATTGAACTAGATAAGGCATGTCTTCCTCTATGATTTATTTTCACATGTGTGAAAATGATGAATTCATGCTTGGATATTGTTTCAGTAGGCACAGTATAGGTTAATATTTTTGAATGTCACATGTCTTCTACTTATATTCATCCTTATTTCCAATGTTTTTGCCGCATGTCATGCAAATTCTAATTCATTTTGCAATTCACCTTCACATATCGTTGACTTGTAGTGAAACTTTTTACTAAATCTATTATCTTCACCGGTATTTATACCTATAGGGTGCTCTAGGTGTCAATATAGTGGGATATCAGTGGGTCTCAAGTTCAAACCCAATAGAGACATAAATACTAGGTGATTTCTTTACATTTGTTCGACTTTTGTGGATAGAGTTATTTGATACGGTTAGAGGGTTAGTCAGAGATTACATGATCATTAGAAATTTAGCATTTGAGATGATGAGTAAAATCCTAATAGATGCTGAATTTTTTATGATCAAATCATCAAGTTTGAGGATGCCATCAACTAAAATCACTATAAAGTATACGAAGAATGAGTTTTTACTTGAAGCAAAAAATAACATGATGAATCGACTAGGTTATAACTTAGGTGATGCAAGTTTTGTTCTAAGAGGAGTCTAGTTCACTTTTCAAAAAACTACTTAGAAAAGTTCATTTTTGATGCCTCTAATTTGTCCAAATTCTCATCTTTCTGGATCCTGTCCAGAGTAAAATTTGTAGTTTCATTGTTCCTCACATATAATATAAGTATCAAATTATGAACTTTGTCTTCTCAGATCCTGTCCACAGTAAAATTTGTATTTTCATTGTTCCTCACATATAATATAGGTATCAAATTATGAACTCTATTAACTTAAGTGGAATCTTATTATTACTCGTCGTCTTGGAATTCATTCAGAAACCGTTGTTTTTTCGCCCTTTACTAAGTCTTAATCTAATACCATTCCTTCTTCATTTTTTTCTAGGAAGATTCAACAACCATCTAACTCTTCATGAAATAAAAAATACTAGATAACTTTTTAATATAACCCAAGATTTTATAACGATGACTGTCTGCAAGTTTTTCAAGACATCTTTACTTGCGGTGTTTTCTCTTGCGGCGTTTTCTCTTGCGGCTTTATAATTCGCCGGTAATAGGGTCTTAAAATATATGATACTTACTCTGCCTTTTATAAAAACTAAAGAAACAAGCATCTTACCTATGCAACTAGGGCAACTCAATAGAATAGGTGACATAAAATTATTTTTGTTTAAAAAAAATTGTGTTTATTTATTTTTATATATTTTATTCTCATAAATATTTTAAAAACAGTATAAATAATTATAATTTAATAAAAAATTTAATTGAGTGTATAACATTTCTTATAATATTTTGTTAGACAAAAATAAACATATATAGATCATTGTACGTTGCGTAACAACACAAAATATTTAAATCCCTTCTATTGATTATAGATTTGAAAACTTTTTCAATATAATCAATTGCTATACAAATGTCAAAATTATTCAAAAAAAATGTTTAAAAATAAAATTAAGACTTCACTTTATTGAATATGCCAATTATCTATATCTATTTATCTATATTGCATTAAAAGCGTGAAGGTCCTTAGAAATGTTGTTTGAACTTTTTACCCTTCATTAAAAATCTCTTCTTAGACAAAATGATATTTCCACTATTTTTTTAGAATTTATTATTTAATCTTTTATTTATTTAATTTCAAGATTTACTTTTGGATTAGAATTTCTTTATATTTAGTATTCGCTTTTGATTTAGAACTATTCTTTGTAAATAATTGTTAGACCCCGTAAATTGCTAAATTAAGGTAAACCGTTAAATCGGAAAGTTCTTGCGAACGTTGCGGAATTTAAG
>JAPFFP010043073.1:0-13534 GCA_026153255.1 Solanum medicagineum
TAAGGACTTCCGATTCAAATTTTCAAAATACACTTCCCATCCGTTCCAAAACCTTTTTGATTAGGCGCCGCAACTTATTTCCGTTAAATTATACAATATCTATAATAGTTTTCAAATCGACACTTTGCCTCACTTACTTTAATTACGGGGTCTAACATTTCCATAATGTATTCCCTTATGTTTCCTTTACCTTTATATCGCATAGAAACAATCTTGTTAAGAATAGTACTTCAACCTTTTCGTTTGCAGCGAATCGGTTTGCAATTTCCTTTAAGAAACCTTTGGCATCTCTATTCTATGTTATACCGCCTCTTAAGGATTCCAGAATTGAGTGTTGCTAGTGTTGTATCATCATCAAGCTCATGCGATTTGATCATTCCCACTTCTTGTAAGCAAACTTTTTGTCATTAGTGCTAGTCTCATTCAAGTCCTCAGGACTATCAAATCTTAATGCATAGTCAAGATCTATACAACCAAGCACTATCATAATATGCTCTTTCCATTTCTTAAAGTTTGTGCCATTAAGCATGGGAATGTTGTTCATATTGGTAGATATTGAAGACACTATAAGATAAAATAAATAATGCTCACAATTAACAATCGAATAAATCATGTATATGTGAAGATAAAGCAAGTTAAACATAACTAAAGTAACAACGATAAATATTTTATAATACATTTATCAAACACACCCACATATATATAAAAGTGGGCCTATCTCAAGATACCTAGCACAACATTATCATTTAGTCGTTAGATAGAAATAATAACTTGTAAGTGTTACTCTTATACATAGTTCATAAATATTGATTACTAAAATGGCCTAACAATACGCCTTTCTTTGGACTGACATATTATTCTCATGTATACAAATGTATCATATATTCATGACTATCCATAATCTGGTCAAACTAATCTTCCTTTGGGATGATCATTTTGAATAGATATACCATATTTTACAGGTTCAAAATAAATAAATTTCAAATAATAGAGGTTACTTTGGCAACATATTATTTTCAATTTATTTACTTACAAACTTGTTCCAAATTTTGATAATCAAACAAAATTTTTCATTAGGAAAGGAAAAATTGGAGTTTGTCCCAAACATTTATTTTAACAAACAACTAACAAAAATAAAAGGCACTTTTGTAGTTTGCTATGAACGAAAAATATATACAAATATAACACTAAAAAAAATCAAATCATGGTGCCTTAAAGCCAGTTTCAAAAAATTGAAAAGAAAGAAAAATAATGATCGAAACAATGTTGTAAAGCCATAAAAAAATTTAAAAAAAAGAGTCTGATGGATCAAATGAGATCTTATTGAAGGCATAGCATATCACAAAATAAGGATAACTTAAAACCAGTAAGGTTTGATATGCTTCTCTTATCCAATAGTACAAAACAAATAGCTTTGTGCACACTGTCAAACCACCAATAGCACACTTCTAAAGATATGCCAACAACAAGAAGCATTGCACCAAGATGTTGAATCAAATGACTCACCGGAAAAAGAAAAGAAAAAAACAATTGTTCCAAGCAACAACAAACTCTTGTTGCATCAATTTAAAATAATAATAATAATAATAATAATAATAATAATAATAATAATATAATAACAATAATAATAATAATAATTAAGGAATCAAACAACAAAATAGATTTCATTAACAGTAAGAATCAAATGTTGCCTTAAAAAAATTAATACTTTATACTTGTTGTAGTGATACTTTCGGCAAAATCAGAAAATAGAGGAAAATCTCAACCAAAAATAAATACTAAATTTGACTCCTCAATAAATAATTATCTTGCCGAATGATCTAATTAGTTCCGGCGATGATACCACTTGTTAAAAAATTGAAAAAATCACCCAGGATCACAAGTAAATCACTAGACATAAACATTAATATATAAGAAAGATAAGAACACTAACCTTGTTCTATTGCAATAAATTATTTGAAGAAATTGACCTTCTAAACCTTAAAGACTGTTTTGTAGTGTTCTTTTCCTGAGATGGATAGAAAGAGAAAAAACTAGTCTTTTGATTTTGCGACCAAGTATTTAAAGATTCTGCAATACCCTTTCATGAAAGATATGTCATTTTATGAAAGATATGTCTTTTCATGAAAGGTGCCTTTTCTAATAAGTTTCCATCATCATTATAAGAAAAGGTTAATGGATATTTATATTCTATGCCCAATTAACGATAAGAGTTACCTTAAATTCAATGTCAGTTACAAGAAAAGAAATTCGAGAAGTTTCTATGCATTTCTAATTGTTGGTACCAGTTGTAGTTTAAATTTGACTATTTTTTTATATTCTTTATTTTTTACCAAAAACAAATTAATACCTTTTAACAAAAAATTTGGATCTTTCTTTTTTACTTTTTTAAATACTTGTAAAAAGATTCTTGGATCCTTTCCCTTAAAAACTGCATTTTTCTTTTGAAATGATATTGTTTTAAATAATATGGCTTTAGGCTAATTCTGTCAATGTGAAACGCCTATTTTACTTCACTTAATCATCAATCCTATATTATGTTATGTTCTATTCGAGAATTAGATATTGAGACATGTGTTTCCATTTGAGCATTGTTACCAAGTGACTTGTACATGTGAAACCAGTTCTGGGATGATTCTAGTTTTGTTTCCTTATGCTTATCTACTATTTAGACAATATTACCTTCTGAATTTATTATACTGTCCATGTTTAGGCTGACTCGCCTTGTTGTGTTAGATGGGTGTCATCACACCCAAATTTCGGGTCATGACAATATTTGAGGTACCACTTGAAGCCATAAGAAGTACCTTAAATTCAATGTTAGTTAGAAGAAAAGAAATTAGAGAAGTTTTTAAGCATTCCTAATAGTTGGTACTAATTGTAGTTAAGATTTGACTATTTCTTTATATTCTTTATATTTTACCAAAAAAAATTAATACCTTTTAACAAAAAATTTGGATCTTTCTTTTTATTTTTTTAAATACTTGTAAAAAGATTCTTGGATCCTTTCCCTTATAAATTGCATTTCTCTTTTGAAATGAGATTTTTTATTTTAAATAATATTGCGTTAGGCTAATTCTATCAGTGTGAAATGCCTATTTTACTTCACTGAATCATCCATTCTAAAAATGTTTCATATCATTTTTTTAAGCTACAAATATTAAAAAAAATTCTTTTTTTATTTAGTTCATTATGATTGTATTTTTCAAGTGCGTTCGATGCTTTTATTTCAGATTTTACAATATTCATTATTTGTAGGATTGAAATAGCATGTGACCTAATCTCAAACATAGTAGAATATGTAGGTGTCACAAAGGTTTGGTGATGTACTTGATTGAATTTTTCATTCTTCTTTATAATGAAATTGGGGTGGGATCTTGATAGGACCTCAAAAGTTCAAAAGAAAGATAATATCTCCAACAAGTCAAGATTGGAGATCATGATAATAGATGAAACTAGGACAAAATTTTTGAGAAAATATACAATAATATAAGATTCTTCTATCAACAGTTCGAAACTTACCATGAAATCTAATTGGGACAACATTTTTCAGGAAGACCTCAAAAATTCCATCAAATACAGGCGAGGTTTGATAATCAGTTTCAAATGATTTCTACCATCAACAGAAGTTCAAAGTTGACTTGAAACTTCCTAGCATTATCAGAATGAAGAAACATCATCATATCAAGAAATTAACATCATCTTCCTATTGCATTACCGAAGGTGGTAGTCTTATTCATTTTCGTTGCATTACAAGAGGTTGTAGTGTTGCATTCATTTTCATTGTATTACCAGAGGTGGTAGTATTTCACTCATTTTCGTTGCATTCATATTGTATTGTTGGATATGGTAGTGTCACATGTATTTATTTTACATTGCAATACCAGAGGTGGTGGTGTTTCTTCATTTCATTACATTCACATTGCACTGTCAAAGGTGGTAGTATCATATGCATTGATTTTACTCTATATTATCAAAGAAGGTAGCATTTCTTCATTTTCATTGCATCCACAATGCACTGCCGAGGTGGAAGTATCACATGCATGCATTGTACATTGCATTACCAGAGGTAGCAATATTTCTTCATTTTCATTGCATTCATATTTCACTGCCGGAGGTAGTAATGTCATATACATTCATTTTACATTGCATTACCAGAGGTGATAGTGCTTTTTCATTTTAATTGCATTCATATTGCACTTGTCAAAGGTGGTAATGTCATATGCATTTATTATACATTGCATTACCGGAGGTTGTAGTTGTCACAACCTGAACCTATGGTCTAGGTGTGACATAGCAAATGGGAACCCGAGAGTCCCCAAACAAGCCTCAAAGTGTCCATATTCATATCATCGATTAGAAAGCGTATTAGAGATAGAAAACACGTAGTTCTAAGGGATGAAAAAGTAAGACTCACATTGTTGGGATGTTAAAGGGATAGGGATTAACATGAATTCACATAGCATATAACACATAAGAACTAAGGGGTGGGTAAGTATGACTCACTCTATGGGGGTAATACGGGACTTAGGATCTTCCATATTTCCACATCAAATCATACATACTTATCACAAATCTTATAATCAATCTATAATAGTCATATCCAATATATAACCATAATCACAAACTTCAAATACAACACATAACATATAGATCCGACAAGAGTCTACAAGACGTCCAATAATGCCTCTAGTCACAAGATAGGACGGGGGTCAAGACATGCCGAGGCTCACCCTCAATGTAAATAGAAAAATTGAAACAACATAAGGTAGATAGATGGTGGCCTGTCCTTGGAAGTTAGGACTCACCACAACACTTTCTCAAATCTGATCTAGTCGTCAAACGGTGGATAAAGGTAGTCTCCAGTTCCTACATGGTTAGATCATGTAGGAAAAAGTATGTGTTAGTACGTTTGAATATACTAAGTATGCATACATGCAATGCATATAACTTACCAAACCTTCATTCAATGTTAGGTGACAAGGGCACATAATATGGAAAGAAGTATATATCCAAAGAAGAGTATAACAATATTCCATGAAATCCATGATGCATGAAGTGCTAAATGCTTATATAAGAGGGGATGAGACCTGAACTAACATATAAGACCAAGCGAGCAATTACTTGAAATCCCGATGTTATCCCCACATCAGAAAAGAGGTGGTCTACTTGCCAAAGGTAAACCACACTTCTCCTTACGGGCCTCCCAGTTTGGAGAAGCGCCTTCCTTACAGGCTCCCATTTCGGATAGGACTTTCACAATTTTATCATATCATATCAAAGTTGTAATCGCTCCTTACGGGCCTCCCATTTTGGTGAGGGTTACCATATACATATACCTATGCTGGCACATAGTTCTAGGAAATGGAGAGGACCCTTGGGGATAGCCCTGACTCCTCGATTGCATCGGTGCTAATTCATCATTCTACAAGAAAATATATATATATACGTGATGTCAAGAGAGATGCCAGGCATTTCAAATCATGTTAATGCATAATTGTGCTTAAAAGTCAAACATCATTCATAATAATTGATACTAAGGGTCAAATGCCAAATCACATTTTATATGATACTTTTCATGTATAGGAATAGCCCATTCACAATATCCGAATGAGGTGTAAACACCTAATATGTTCAATGAGCCAAATCTCATAGACATTTATGTGATCATATTGTTGTCATAACCATATGAGTGAACTTAACCCACCAATTCAATTTCAAATTATACGTGAGCTTAATCCACTATTCAATTTTATATATTCAATGCTCATGAATGCATATGCTATGTATGAGATGAGTATAAGCATGGGCAATATGGATTCAAGCTTTAATCAATAGTAAGTTCTAAAATTGAAGTAGAGACATAAGTAAAATTCACATTGAAATCATAATATAAACTACTCATGCATAAATCAACCTTTAAAGGCGACATGCACTTTCATGACTTCATAGTCTCAATGCAAACCATCATATGAGGGCTTAAATCAACTTCAAATCATTAAATAAACATAACTCATACATTAATTGAATTTAATGAATCACGAATAATAAAAACCTATATCTAGAGTAAGCTAAAATTCATGAAAATCACTTGAATAGAGTTTGGATCTTCTTGGTTGAAAGCAACCAAGAATCAAAACCCACATACCTTAGAAAATAGAGTAGATTCAAGAAGAAATTGATGAAGAAGAGACCCCTTTCCTTAAACTTCAAGACAAACCTTCAATGTTCACCTTAGAAGAGTTCTTGAGGGAGAGTTTGAAATAATTCTATCTGTAGGGATGAATTTGAATGAGAGGAATGGAGTTTAGGTCATTTGGAGGTCTTAAGATAGCATAGGAAGTCATAAAAAACCCCTGGGAGGAGCCACAATTACCCCAAAAAAAAAAACCATTCATGAAGAAAAAAATTATATTTCTTGCCAGGGGTCTATGAGGAGGTCTCACGGTCCAAACAACGTTTCACTGACCATGAAACTCTCCTGTGAGACCTCACTTAGGAAAATTTCTGAAAATGCATAGATGGGCTTTAAGAAAATGGGCATAACTTTTTGATCCAAACTTAGAATGAGGTGAAACCAGATGCATTGGTAAGACGATTCAAAGATCTTCAGTTTGATAGGTCATGCCCCACCCAATCCATTTTGTGCTAAGAGATATGACAATTTAAAGTTGACTCTTCTATCGATACTTGTGAAAAAACTTAGTCAATGGAATTCCTTTGAACTTGGCTTGAGGTAGGAGACCTATGAAGGCCTTAAACAACATAAATAAGCTTGAATTGAGGGTTTAAAGTGAACTTAGCTTGATCTTGAAGATTCTATACTTAGAAAAATTTGACGCCGACACTCATACGGAGAGCTTCACGGGTCGTACCATGCCAAATGGTCCGTGTACTCCTCTGTCCTACTTCACTTAGAAAATTCTTCATGACAATGTTCCGAGACAGTGATCCAATACTTAGAAAATATTTTAATTCAGAGCCTATACAGAGGGGTATAGGGAATGTACCCTCCATACAGACTGTATCACTGACCGTACCACTTTACTTGGGCTCAAAAAAGTGGAGTCTAAAGCCCAAGGCTAACATACGGTCCACCA
This sequence comes from Solanum medicagineum, assembly GCA_026153255.1. Lineage (NCBI taxonomy): Eukaryota > Viridiplantae > Streptophyta > Magnoliopsida > Solanales > Solanaceae > Solanum > Solanum medicagineum. The sequence goes on from JAPFFP010043073.1 coordinate 7,101, forward strand.
CACGGTCTATATGGTCTCACAAGGTACGTGTCAGGCCCAAGTATCGTATGACTTGGTCTTAAATTCCACACCAAGGTCCTCACACCCCACATAAGGTGTAACACCCCCTAATTCTTTCCTACCTAATATGGCTGTAGATGTGCAGGAGATGCTGAAAAAATCTGAGAAAAAGCTGCAAAAGCAGTTTCTTGAGAGTCATTACAACTCGTAGAGAGGTTTACATAAAAGGGGGATCATAGGGAATTCTAGTAACTCTGAATTTCAAGTCCCTTCAGTTACGAGAGGAGTTTACGACTTGTAGAACCCTTTACGACTCATAGAGGAGGGTATCATGACAAATTCCAGTGAAGTCCAAATTCTGATTATCTATTTAAAAAGTACATCTACGACTGGTAGAAATAGTTTACGAGTTGTAGAATGAGGTTTCGTCAGTAACTCAAATTTTTGGACTTCTAGTCCACGAGAGGTGGTTTATGACCCGTAGAATGCCATACGAGTAGTAGACGGGGTCTCGTAGACCCGGATGGCAGTTTTACTAAGGGGTATTTTTTTCATTTCAATTCTTATTTAAATAAATCCTTGGTCGTTTTGGGCAAGCATAAGGTCTTAAAAAGAACCTTAAGGGTATTCACTCTTCATTCTACACCTTGGCGAAACTCTTGAGAGCATTGAAGGAGAAAGAGGAGCTAGGGTTTCCAATTTAAGTGCGCGGATTGGCTAAGATTCGATTGTTTCTTCTATTCCCAGGTATATAAGGCTTACCAAAGTGTAAAAAAGGGGGAAAAAGACATAAAAGGACATAAAGATCAAGAATAAGGAAAAAAGGGACTAGGGGGAAAGCTTGCATAACATCATAATCAAGAGACAATAGTCAAAGCTTATATCATAGATACGTAGCATGTCCAACAGACACCTCTAATACTTAGATAAGAGCGGGGGCCAAGCCAAAGCAATCGGGCTCACCCTCATAATAAAAATAGAACATAAAGAAGAGTGTCTCAATACATAATAAGAGAAACATAGATAAACGTCCCTGGAATGGAGGACTCACCAACTAGCTTGAGTAGTGTTGAACTAGCCACGTGGAGGAGGAGGATGACCAACTTGGGCTCTCGTTCCTACATGGTGATATAATGTATGCAAGATTATGCGTTAGTACATTTGAATGTACTAAGTATGTAGAACGCAATGCAATAAGAGATAGGCATCACAATCAAAATGCATAACAATAGGCAATAGGCATAATATAACAGTATGGCACGTATGACCAATGCTCAAGTAAAATATGCTTAAGTAGCTCATTCTCATAAAGGATATCAGATGTGTAGAAGAGACAAGATTTCCAAAGTACAAACCCCTTGGTTGGTTGATGATGATCTCATCCCATTACCCTGGTGGTGAAGTACAAACCGCTCACATGGTTGATGATAATATCACCCTATCACCCTAGTGGCGAAGTACAAACCCTTCACATGGTTGATGAGTAAAATCCCCCATCTCAGTTATTCGGACTCTTAGTCCCCCCGAATAGGGCATAGTCTAATGCAACCATAGAATATATCATTTACATAAGCTCAATTCATCATCATAAATCAATCATATCATATGTCATGCTTTGGACCTTCATTTCCTCAAGAAACCATAACCGGACATTTTATCAAACACTTAGAGGGTGTGTGGTGCTAGTGGAGAACCATGAATTTCAAATGTGAAATCATGCTAGTAAATTCAATGCAAAATCTTCAATAGACACTTGATAACACCCTCAAGAAATAAACATAAAAACCCTTCACCAATCTTTTCAATAGGTCTTAGATTCATAGCTCAAAACATGGTAAAACAGTCACAATTTCACATGCTCAAACATAGTGTGCAGTGATTTTCATAATAATCATGACCCATGAATAAATCACCTTTAAATCATGCAATCTGTAAGAAAAGAAAGCTTTGGCATCATGGGTGAAAAGAACCATGAACGAAACACACATACCTTAGCTTGGAGATGAACTTGGTGAAGATTAGAGGTGGAGACTTGAAGCTTGAAGAAGAACCTTGAAGGAAATCCTTAGATTTGGAAGAGGTTTTGAGACTTAAATTTAGCAATGAAAATATGGCTAAGTGTTTGAGTGAGTATTAGGGAATGTTTAGGATGATATGAGGGTGAAATATGGTTAAGTGTAGGTGTTTTCACGTTTGGGAACACTTAGTCCCAAGATCCAAAAGTCTTGGACTGAGATAGAAAAACTAGACAAAAATTACATAGGAGCGCGCCCTTGGCGTGTCGAGCCAGGGGCGCAGATCGTCTCTGGAAATCGCATTTTTACTATTTTCAAATTTTACTATGGTTTCTCTTAAATCAGGGTTAGACCCTTCTCCCCCTAAATTTTACCCCCTAAACAAGAATATGAAGTCATATTTTTGGTATCGCGCATGAATTTTGAGACATATGAAAATTATGATTTTGGGCACTTCCGAGGCACATTTTTGGGCACCTTTTGGAGTTGTTTCAATATCTTCCCCTTGGGGACATTCATCGCCGAATGTAAAAGAGACGTACAAGACAAGAGTGATCATAAAAAATTTACCCCAACAGGAATGCAACATTATATTTAAAACACCAGTTTCAAAATATCAACATAAGTGTGAAATCATCACAAATTTGCCAACTTAAACATGAATGCATATGAATGATATAGGGACTGAAATATAAGACTTGAAATCACATAGAGGACTTAGAATTAGTTCCTTAGGCTTGAGTGGAGTGGGAAAAGATAAGGATACCATTTTTGCATGTCCGCTTCGGCCTCCCATGTAGCACTTTTGACTTGTTGGTTCCTCCAAAGGACCTTAATGGATTCCACGTCCTTGTTCCTCAATCTCTTCACTTGCCTATCTAAAATCTGAACTGAAACCTCTAATAAGTCAAGTTATCCTCAACAAACCCTACCATATCAAGAGGCACGATAGCATTAGGATAACCCACACATTTCCTCAACATAGAGACATCAAATACTGGATGAACCAATTCTATCTCACTAGGTAACTTCAACTCATAAGCTACCTTGACAACCCTCCTCATGACCTCATAAGGACCAACATATCTTGGGCTCAACTTGCCCTTCTTACCAAAATGGACCACACCCTTCATGCGTGAAACCTTTAGGTAAACCCAATCACCACCTTTGAATTCAAGGTCTCTTCTTCTCACATCGGCATAGGATTTTTGATGACTTTGGGCCTTCTTTAACCTTTCTCTAATCATCCTAACCTTCTTAAGAGCCTCCATAACAAGATCTGGTCCCAAGAAAGCCATCTCACCAACCTTAAACCACCCAACCAGTGATTTACAACGCCTACCATAAAGAGCCTCAAATGGAGTCATACCGATGCTAGAATGATAGCTATTTTTGTAGGAAATCTCAATCAACGGAAGATGATCATCCCAACTACCTTTAAGCTCCAACACATGCTCTAAGCATATCCTCAAGGGTTTGGATGGTCCTCTCGTCTTGGCCATCTGTTTGAGGGTGGAAGGCCGTAGAAAGCTTAACTCTAGTACCAAGACCCCTTTGGAAAGATATCCAAAATGGTAAAATAAATTATGCCCCACGATCTGATATGATGGACAAAGGAACCCCTTGCAACCTTACCAAGTCATGAATGTATAACCTTGCATAATCTTCAGCCCCATATGTGGTCTTAACCATTAGAAAACGAGCTAATCTCGTCATCCTATCAAACACAACCCAAATGGAATCAAAACCTTTTCTAGTCTTGGAAAACCTAACCACAAAATCCATATTAATTACCTCCCACTTCAAAGTAGGAATATCTACATCTTAAGTTAGGCCACCCGCCCTTTCATGTTCAGTTTTGACTTATTGACAACTATGGCAACAGGAAACGAATTTGGCAATGTCCCTCTTCATGCCTCCCCACCAATACACATCCCTCAAATTTCTATACATTTTGGTGGAACTGGGGTGGATAAAATAATAAGAATTATGGGCCTCATCAAGGATTTTCTCCCTCAAACCATCAATACAAGCCACACAGAACCTACCTTGGTACCTAAGGGCACCATCTCCCCCTTGGGAGAAAACCTCTACTTTTCCCTCTTTCACCGAGGTCTTCAATTCAAGAAAGGAGGAGTCAAGATCTTGTTTTGCTATCAACTCATCAAACAATGAAGATTTAGACCCATCAATGACAGCAACACCATCATCACCAACCTCTTCCAACCTAACCCCCAATCTAGCCAATTGGTGCACTTCCCTAGCCATTTCCTTATCACCACCATCAACATAAGCTAGGCTACCCATCGACACCCTACTCAAAGAATCCGCCATAACATTTGCCTTACACGGATGATAGTGCACACTTATATCATAGTTGTTAAGAAGTTCTAACCATATCCTTTGCCTCAAGTTGGATCTTTTTGATTGAATACATATTGGAGGCTCTTATGATCGCTGAACACATCCACATGCACCCCATACTAGTAATGATGCCAAATCGTTAATGCAAACACAACGGCAGCTAACGCTAGATCATGGGTAGGGTAGTTCTTTTCATGTATCTTGAGTTGCCTAGAGGCATAAGCTATGACCTTACCATTTTGCATCAACACACAACCCAAACAAACCCGGGAAGCATCACAATACACCAAAAATCCCTCATGCCCATCCGGTAGTGACAATATAAGAGCGGACACAAGCTTGTCTTTCAATGTTTGGAAGCTGCTCTCACACTTATTGGTTCAAAGAAACTTAACCTTCTTTCGAGTCAATTTTGTCATAGGGGAAGCAATGGAGGAGAACCCATTCATAAACCTTCTATAATAACCCGCTAGGCCCAAGAAGCTCCTAATATCCGATACGGTCAATGGTCTAGGCCAATTTCTAATCACATCAGTTTTCTTTGGATCCAACTTAATGCCATCACCCGACACCACATGACCCAAGAATGCAACCTCCTTCAACCAAAATTCACACTTTTTATACTTAGCATACAATTTCTCCTCCCTCAATCTTTGCAACACAACCCTCAAATGACCCATATGCTCCTCCCTACTATGTGAATAGATCAATATATTATCAATGAAGACCAAAACAAAGGAATCAAGGTAGGGTTTGAAGACCCTATTCATAAGATCCATGAAGATGGCCGGTGCATTGGTCAACCCAAAGACATCACAACAAACTCATAATGCCCATATCTAGTCTGGAAGGCCATCTTAGGAATATAACACTCCCTCACCTTTACTTGATGATACGCAGACTGAAGATCAATCTTAGAGAAATAGCTAGCCCGTGCAATTGGTCAAACAAATCATCAATTTTTGGAAGAGGCTACTTATTCTTCATAGTGACCCTATTGAGTTACCAGTAGTCAATACACATCCTAAGGGACCCATCTTTCTTCTTCAAAAACAACACCGGAGCACCCCTAAGGTGATTGGCTAGGTCTAATAAATCCCTTCTCCAATAAGTCCCTCAATTGTTCCTTCAACTCCGTTAACTCCATCGGGGCTATACGGTAAGGGGGAATAGAAATGGGTTGAGTATCGGGGATGCGTTCTATGCCAAAGTCTATTTCCCTTTTGGGAGGAACAATGGGAAGGTCATTTGGGAAGACATCAAGAAACTCATTTACAACTGGGATCGACTCTATGGGAAGGATTTAAGACTCAACATCCCTAACCCTCACAAGATGGTAAAGACACCCCTTAGAGAACAACTTACGAACTTTAATGCAAAAGATGAATCTACCCTTGACCACCACATTTTGACTTTCCCATTCAAGGACGAGTTCATTTGGAAATTGGAATTTGAGTCTATGAGTTCTACAATCAATAGAAGCATAGTAGGTATGTAACCAATCCATCCCAAGAATGACATCAAAATCAACCATGTCTAATTCAACAAGATCACAAGGCAACAATTTATGCAAAATGCAAATAGGACAACTTCTATAAACTTTTCTAGCAACAATAGATGTACCAATAAGAGTAGACACTTCATATGACTCATGCAACAACTCGAGGTCAACACGGAACTTTTGGGAAACAAAGAGGGTGACAAAAGAAAGATTGGCCCTGGATTAGTCAAAGCAAATACGTCAGAGTCAAAGATTTTTAACATACTGGTAACAACATTGGGAACCTCACCAACCCTTTCCCTCCCATGTAGAGCATAAAACTGATTGTGCATTGGGGCACCACCTTGATGACCACTCTTACCAATTGGAACTGCATTTGCACCCCGACCCTTGCCACAATTTCTTGGACAATCCACCTTTTTGTGACCAAGATCCGTACATTCAAAGCATGCGTTAGAATCTTTCAAACATAGGCCTCTATGCTTCCTTCCACATTTAGGACACATATCAATAGGAGCCACACCACCAACACCTTGAGGCCTAGGGAGGTCATT
>JAPFFP010043074.1:0-13534 GCA_026153255.1 Solanum medicagineum
AAATGGGACAATTTCTATAGACCTTTCTAGCAACAATAGATGCACCAATAGGAGTAGACACCTCATATGACTCACACCACAATTCGGGCTTAACATGAAACTTTTTGCCAACAACGGGGGTAACAAAAGAAAGAGTGTCATCCGGATCAATCAATGCATACACATCACAATCAAAGACTTTTAACATACCATTGACGACATCTGGAACCTCTTCAACACCTTGCCTCCCTTGGAGTAAATAGAAACGATTATACATTGGGGCACCACCTTGTTGACCACCTCTCCCCAAAGGAACCACATTTGCACCTTGTGGATGAACCTCCTTACCCTTATTGTGGTTACGAGGACAATCAATCTCTTTGTGACCCACTTCTCCACATCCATAACATGCATTTGAGTCTTTCAAACATAGGCCCCCATAACCCCTACCACATTTTGACCACACATTATTAGGAACGACACCACCAACACCTTGGGCCCTTAGGAAGTCATTGGAAAACCCTCTATTAGAAGCATGAGAAGACCCTTGGCCTTGATTGAATCGGCCCCCCTTTCGACTTTGGAACTTTCTCTCAAAATGGGCCCCTTGGCCTCATTACTCCTCCTCTTCCTAAACTTTTCCTCTTCCATTTATTCGGCATAGGTCATCAAATGGGATAAATCCATATGACTAATCAACATAGTGGACCGGTACTCGACACTCACCAAATCAGATATGCCCATCACGAACCTATTCAATCTAAACCTTGGGTCGGCAACAAATTGTGGAGCACATTTTGAGAGTTGGTTGAACTTGAGGGCATACTCCCTCACACTCATAGACCCTTGTTTCAAATTTATAAACTCCACCATCTTGGCCTCCCTAAGCTTAAGAGGGAAGAATCAATTAAGAAAAGTTGCCTTGAACTCCTCCCAAAGCACCACATTATTGATTTCCTTCTCCTTCTTCCATTGATTAAACCATATTTGGTCTACCCCTCAGAGTTCGTAGGCCACCAACTCCACTTCTCTACCAATCTAACCCCCATGATAGCCAATACCTTGTAGACCTCATCAATGAACTCTTGAGAGTCCTCATCTACCTTAGACCCATAGAATTTCGGTGGGTTCATCCTCATGAAGTCTCTCACCCTAGATCCCAGGGTAGGAGCATGAGTGGCTTTGGCCCCTTGTTTGACTTGATTGGCCATAGCTTGAGCTAGCAATGTGAGAGCATCCCAGAGCTTACATGAGCCAATTATTCCTCGGGTGTTCGGGCTTTTCTTCCTCTTGTGTTAGGAATGATCTAGCATAGAAAGGAACAATCTTTAGGGGGGAAAACCTTACCTTAACTTTTATACAATGACATAGAGTAAGAAGAAGTGAAACATTTCCTAAAACGTCTCATAGCCTCTTCCTCATAGTTGTGGTGCACAACACAACCACGAATAAAATCTAATCAATGTGGTGTGTTGGATGCTGAGGACCATTAATAAGCTAGTGCTTTGATACCAAGTTTGTCACGACCCAAGCCTAGGGCCTTAGACGTGACCACGAATGGGGAACTCGAAGGGGCCCCAAGAAAGCCTCTTAACATATCATTACATATCAATGGTTGCGGAAACAATTAAAATGACAAAGAGAGATACACATAGACAAGGGAATTGGAACTATGGGTAAACTTTCATATCATAACATCAAGAAACAAGAGAGACAAGGCTCCCAGAATAGATACATAAGAAGTTCATGACGAGACATCTTTTTTCCAATCGATTCCAACTTCAATTTTTGGACTAAGTACCTTGTCAAGGGCACTCCACATGACCTGTGGAGTCATGTGGAGTGCGACATGACCCGTGGAGTGCCACACGACCCGTGCGGCCTTTAGTTGAGCAACACTTTGCCCATTTTTTTCATCTGTTCACTAATGTCATTTTCGTAAATGTTAATTATCCTAATGACCCTTTTTGGCTTTTTAGGCTAACTTAACCTTCCTAGAAGACCTAAACCCTAATCCTAAGGACCCAATTTTTACTACTCTTATTCGATCACACTCCCAAATCCTCTCAAGAGCCTCCATCAAGTTCCACTTCAATTTCAAGGAAACCCAAGAACAAGATTTGATTCCTAGATCATTTCCAAGCCTCCATTTTTCCCAATCTCAATTCCAAGCAACTCTAGACCTAAGGTATGTCGGTTTCTTTCATGGGTTCCTTTCACCCATGATACCCAAGCTTCCTTTTTCCTAACTTGCCTGATTTAAAGTTGAGTTTACAAGTGGGTTTACTAGTATGAAAATGTCCATGAACTATGTTAAAGTTATGTAAAGTTGTGACTATTTTGCTATGTTGTGAGCTATATATCATGGAATTATTGTAAGTTTTAATCAGGAGTTTTGATGTGAATGTCTTGGGATTGTTACAAGGTGTTAATGGGTGGCTTTATAATAGATTTTCTCGCATGATTTTATCTCTAAATTGCATGGTCTTATACCCCCATTATACACCCACCAAGTGTTTCATAAAATGTCCCATTATGGTTTCTTGAGGAATTGAAGGTCCAAAGCATGATATTTGATATGAATGATGTTATAATGATGAAATGAGCTTATGTACATGATTAAATCTATACAAAGTGTTGTATTAGACCATACGCAACCGAGGTGAAGGTTTGTACTCATCAACCATGTGAAGGTTTAGTACTTCACCACCTAGGATGATTGGGGTGTGACCATCATCAATCGAGTTGGGGGTTTGTACTCATCAACCATGTGAGGGGTTTATACTTCACCACCTAAGATGATTGGGGTGTGACCAACATCAACCATGTGAGGGGCTTATACCTCACCACCTAGGATTATTGGGATGTGACTATCATCAACCAACCAAGGTTGCAAAGCTAGCATAGTCTCTTCTTCACATATGATATCTTATATGAGCATGATTTACTTAAGCATGTTTCACTAATGCATTGATCATACATGTCATATTGCTATATTATGCCTATTGCCTATTGTTATGCATTTTTGGATTATGATGTCTATCTATTGTTGCATTGCATCCCACATACTTCGTACATTCGAACATACTAATACATACTCTTGCCTACATTATATCACCATGTAGGGACCAGAGCTTCTATTGATTTTTCTTGTGGCTAGATGGATTGTTCAAGTAAGCCTTTAGTGAGTCCTCCATTCTTGGGACAGGGACTATTCTATTACACTATGTATTAAGATTCTCTTTACTTTATCGTATACATATGACTATGAGGGTGATCCTGATTGTATGTATTGGCCCCGCCATTATCTATGTAGTAGAGATGTTGTTGGAAAAAGTGATGTATTTATGTTATTAGTTGACTCTATTATCTTTTGACTCTATGTTATGACAAGTTCTCCCTCAATCCCTTTTGCCTTTATTTGCATTCTTCAAATGTCATTTAATTGCTTTTGCGAGCAAGGATGTCTAATGATATGCTACGAGGCTTGTTTGGGGTTCCTTTGGGTTCCCCATTCGTCGGTCACGTCTAGGTCCTAAGCTTGGGTTGTGACAGGATACCATTAGGGGTGCTGTAATGCCTATGCAACATTTCGAAAATGCATGATGTCCATTTCTTCAGACATGGTGGAGAACTCTATTGAAGTCTTCATGGATGACTTTAACATGGTTGGGAACTCATTTGAGGATTGTTTGAAGCACCTACATGATGTGTTGCAAAGATGCTTAGAAAGTCATCTGGTACTAAACTAGGAAAAAGTGTCACTTCACAGTGAAAGAAGGTATTGTATTGGCGCACAGGATATCTGGCAAAGGCATTAAGGTCGACAGAGCTAAAGTGGAGATGATTGAGAAGCTCTCACCATCCATCTCAATAAAGGGTGTGAGAAGTTTCTTGGGGCATGCAAGACATAAAAGACTTATTGGAGAAAGATGCTAAGTTGGTGTTTGATGATGCATGTCTAAAACCCTTTGAAGAGTTAAAGAAGAGGTTGATCTCAGCGCCAATTACTGTGGCTCAAGACTAGTACAAGCCCTTTGAGATTATGTGTGATGCAAGTGGGGTTGCTCTAGGTGTAGTGTTGGACCAGGGCAAGAAGAAGATATTGCATCCCATATATTATGCTAGCAAAGCCCTAAATACAGTACAGAAGAATTACAATGTCACAGAACAGGAGTTACTCGCATTGGTCTTTTTGCATTCGAAAACTTTAGTTCATATCTGTTGGGGGCCAATGTAGTGGTGCATATAACCACTCAGTACTTAAATATTTGATGGATAAAATGGATCAAAGCCAAGGTTGATGAGATGGGTGGTTCTCTTGCAAGAGTTCAAGTTTGATGTCATTGACAGAAAAAGGACAGAGAATCAGGTTGCAGATCACCTCTCTGGATTGGAAGATGGGCAATGATGAAATTTGATAATGAATAGGAGATAAATGATTCTTTCCATGATGAGAATGTGTTGGCTGCATCACATAACCTGATATGTTGCTTGCAGATTATGCAAACTACTTGGTGAGTGATATCGTGTTACTCGACATAAACACCCATCAGGGTTGGATGTTTATGTCTAATATGAGGAAGTTCTCTTGGGATGACCCATACTTGTTCCATGTATGTGCTGATGGGACTATTCATTGTTGTATTCCTGAGGTTGAAATGATAAGTATACTTGAGGCATGCCACCTGAAACGACCCCAAAAAGTGCCCGAAAATGTCCCTTTAAAGTGCCCGAAATCATAATTACCTGAAACGACCCCAAAAAGTGCCCGAAAATGTCCCTTTGAAGTGCCCAAAATCGTAATTTCCATATATCTTAAAATTCGTACGTGATATCAAAAAATTCGACTTCATATTCTTGTTCAAGGGGTCAGTTTGAGTGGATAATGAGTCTAACCCCAATTTAAGAGCAAACAATTAGTAAATTCATGTTTTCCAAGTTACGATTTCTAGTGAGCTTTTCGGGCCCCTGGCGCGACGCACCAATGGCGTGCCCTAGTGTTAATTTTGACACAGTTTTGACTTCGGTCCAAGACTTTTATGTCTTGGGTCTAAGTGTTCCTAAATGTGCAAATACCTATACTTAGTCATTTTTCACCATCATATTATTCTAAACATTCCCCAATACTCATTCAAACACATAGCCAAATATTTTACTGCTAAACTCAAGTCTCAAACCTCTTTTCGGATCTTAAGGATTGCACTTAAGCTTCAAGTATCCTTCTCCAACCTTCATCAATTTCATCTCCAAAGCTAAGGTATATGGGTTTCTTTCATGGGTTCCTTTTACGCATGATATCCAAGCTCTCTTTTACTCAAAATTGCATGATTGAAAGCTGATTTATTCATGGGTCTTTGTTCATTATGAAATTGACATCACACTATGTTGGGGTTTATGAAATTATGACTATTTTACTATGTTTCGAGATATAAATCTAGGGTCTATTGAGAGACTTGATGAAAAAGTTTGATGTATATTGTTTGAGGGTGCTAACAAGTTTCTTTTGATGACTTTACACTAATTTTTCTAGCATGATTTCACTCTTGAATTGCATGGTTTTACACTAGCATTGCATACCCTCTAAGTGCTTGATAAAATGTCCGGTAATGGTTTCTTGAGGAATTGAAGCCCCAATTCATGTCTTATGAGTTTAATGACTATATGACGATGAAATAATGAAAGAATCATGATGGAATGATGATGAAAAGGAGTGTGTGTGTGTGTATATATATATATATATTGTCTCTATAGTGTTAGGGATGACCAAGAATAGCACGGAGGATTGTAGGCCCGGGAACCTAATGAGGGGTGGGTACCTCGATCGCCTAGCTTGGGCAGTTGTAGGCCCCAGTAACCTCGTTGTGGGTTGGTACCCATCAACAATGATGGGGGGTTTGTACACTATCAACCTTGATGGGTGGTTTGTACTTCGTCAACCATGGTGGGGGGTTTGTACTCAATCAACCTTAGGAAGGTATTTGTACCTCATGCGCCTATCAAAGGGGGTGGTAGGCCATGGCTTACACTATAATGGTCACTACTTACACTCATATTACGTCCTATATAAACATGATTTTACTTCAAGCATTATTTATACATGTCATATTGATAAAATGCTATCTATTGCTTAAGATTATGCATTTTGTCTTTGATGCATATCTATTGTTTCATTGCATCCTACATACATAGCACATTCAAATGTGCTAATGCATACTCTATACCTACATGATATCACCATGTAGGAACCGGAGCACTGCTTAATCATCCTTCTCCTCCACATGGCTAGTACGGTTGTCTCTCAAGCTTGTGGCGAGTGCTCCATTCCGGGGATGTTGCTTATAATCTCTTGCTATGTAATAGGACTATCTTTCTTTTATGTTACGTATTGACTATCAGGGTAAGCCTGGTTTGCTTGTCATGGCCCCCACTCTTATCTATGTATTGGAGGTGTTGTTGGACATGTTATGTATCTATGCTATGAGTCTTCACTCTCTTGTTCATTGATGTTATGATACGGAAGTTTACCCTTAGTCCTATTTTCCTTGTCATGCATATCTCTTAATGTCATATTTTATTGCTTCCACGACCAAGGATGTGTAACGATATGCTACGAGGCTTGTTTGGGTCATGACAAAGGTGGTATCAGACCAGTAGGTTGTTAGATCCTCGGAGTCCAACACACCACATTGATTAGAGTCTTATTTATGTTTGTATTATGCACCACAACTACGAATTAGAGGCAATGAGAGGTATTTGGAAATGTTTCCCTTATTCATGTTCTAAGTCATGCTATAGAGTTGAAGTAAATTTTTTCCTCCTAATGATTGTTCTTTGCTATGCTAGATCATGCCTAATATGAGGGGAAGACGAGCCCGCACACCCGAGGAGCAACGGGCCAACGGAGAAGTTAGGGATGCTCTCACCTTGGTTGCATAAGTTGTGGCTAATCAAGCTAATCAAGTGGCCCATGCCCATCATGCTCCTATATCGTCCACTTGGGTGAGAGACTTCATGAGGATGAATCCCCTGGAATTCCATGAGTCAAAGGTGAATAAGGACCCCCAAGAATTCATTGATGAGGTCTACAAGATTTTGTCTATCATGGGCATGAGGTCGAAGGATAAGGCAGAGTTGGCGGCTTACCAACTCAAAGGGGTAGTATAAATATGGTTCACACAATGGAAGGAAGAGAAAGAAGTCAATGGAAGGAAGAGAAAGAAGTCAACTATGTGGTGCTTTGGAAAGAGTTCAAGTCGACATTCCTTAATTGGTTCTTCCCTCTTGAACTTAGGGAAGATAAATTGGTGGAAGTTATGAGTTTGAGGAAATGGCCTACGAGTGTGAGGGAGTATGCCCTCATGTTTACCCAACTCTCTAAGTATGCTCCGCATTTGGTGGCCGACTCAATATCTAGGATGAACAAATTTGTGATGGGTGATTCCAACTTGGATAGTGAGAAGTGTCGGTCTGCAATGTTGATTAGTGACATGGACTTTTCACGTTTGATGACCTATGCCAAACTAAAGTAAGAGGAGATATTGAGGGAGCGAAGTGGTCATGAGGTCAAAAGGGCTCGTTTTAGGGTAAGTTCCTAAGGAGTGGCGGTTCCATCAAGGCCATAGGTCTACTCATGTATTTGATAAAAGGATTGCAAATGATCTTCGGAGGGCCCAAGGTGTTAAGGGTGTGGCTCCTATTGATGTGTGTTATGGTGGCCCACGTTTGAGAAATACCGGTGCTTGTTATGGTTATGGGAAAATGGGGCATAAGGCACGACAGATTGCCTTTGAAACCGTAACAAGGGCTACGAAGTTCGTCCACAAGGTGCTATTGCGGTCCCATTAGGAACAGGTGGCTGACAAGATGGCGCTCCAAGGATCAACTGGTTTTATGCTTTGCATGGGAGGCAAGGGGTTGATGAGGTACCCAACGTCGTTATCGGTATGTTGAAAATCTTTGACTTTGATGTGTATACATTGATTGATCCAAGTTCCATGTTCACCCCGAGTGGTTGCATGAGTCATATGAGATATCTACTCCTATTAGTACATCTACTGTTGCTAGAAAAGTAATAGAAGTTGTCCTATTTACATGTTGCATAAAATATTGCCTTGTGATCTTGTTGAGTTAGACATGGTTGTTTTTGATATTATTCTTGGGATGGATTGGTCTCATGCATACTATGCTTCTATTTATTGTAGAACCCGTAGGGTCAAATTCCAATTTCCAAATTACCCCTTCCTTGAGTGGGAGAGTCATGATGTAGTGGTCAAGGGTAGATTCATCTCTTGCATTGAAGCCCGTAAGTTGATCTCTAAGGGGTGTGTTTACCATTTTTTGAGGGTTAGGGATGCAAAGTCTAATGTCCTTCCCATAGAGTCAGTTCCGAATGTAAATGAGTTTCTTGATGTCTTCCCAAATGACCTTCCCAGTGTTCCTCCCATAAGGGAAATAGACTTTGGCATAGACCTCCTCCCCGATACTTAACCCATTTCTATTCTCCCTTACCCTGTGGCCTTGGCAGAGTTGAAGGAATTGAAGAAACAATTGAGGGATTTGTTAGAGAAGGGATTTATTAGGCCTAGACAATCACCTTGGGGTGCACCGGTGTTGTTTGTGAAAAAGAAGGATAGGTCCTTTTTGATGTGTTTTGACAACCGGTAACTCAATAGTGAAACAACCCCAAAAGGTGCCCAAAAATGTGCCCTCGAAAGTGCTCGGAATTGTAATTTTCATATATCTCAAAATCTGTTTGTGTGTAACACCCCACATCTTACAATACTAGTACTATGCAAATAAAACATGATCTGGCTTTTCAAATTAGCGCCAATTTTTAAAAGTACTTGAATCTCGAATTAGAGGGCGATATGTATGTCTAACGCTGAAGAGGGTCAAGTGTAAATAAGTTTTAAGTTAGAGTGAGGAGATCGTGAACTTAAATGAGGTAAAGAAGTAAGGTGCTTATAGGACTTAGTAAGCTAGCAGGTGAGTCACCTACCTTCTTAGCTTAAATTTGCTAGCTAAACGGAGACAAGGCTCGACGCCGAATTCGTCCAAGTATGATTATGAAAAAAGTTCGTGTTAAGGGTGTAACTTTAGCGTGTGTTTTACCATCATAAATGGACAATACTTACAGCCCAATATGAATAATAAAAGGGGCCCAAGTACATCACAACCGACTTGACTAATTGGGCCCAAAACTAAGTTAGGAGAAAAGGAAAAAAATGGGCAGCCAAGGCCCAACCAATTAGAACCCAATAAGGCCCAAGTGAAAGGGGAAAGAAGATGAATCACCAACTTAGTAAGGTAAGGCTCAAACTTCCTTAGTAAGTTGGCCAAAGTCCCCTTCTAAAAAAGGGTTTAAAATAGCTCCCATAAGCCATTTTAACTTGAACAAAAATAATTAGATTGTCTTCCAAGTTTTCTCTCAACTCTTTCTTGACTTTACTAGCAGCCACAAGAGACTTTTAGGGTTCTTGAAGAACCCCTACACCTTAAAGGTAAGTTAGGTGATTATAGTTGTATGTTTACTAAGGTTTCTTCATGAAAAACAAGAGACTATGTTGGTTTGGTATATGCTAAAAATTTTGGACAACATGTGTTCCAAAAGTTGTTGTACATTTTTCTTGTTTATTTGGAAGCTTTTATCTTTTTTGTTGGATTGATTATGAAGGCAGGCTACTTTTCTTAATGTGTATTGGTTCTATAATGATGCATAAAGGCTAATGCACCATTTTTACAGTCCCTGAAAGTAAGTTCTTTTCTGATATCGTAATTGTGCTCGTAATAGGAACTTGTGGGCTGATGGATGGAAGGCTATTGCCTCACATCCTTCATGACTGATTTGGTACTGTTATAATTCTATTTCAAGGTTGTTTTTATCTACATATGTGTTGAGGACAGTTTGGGTAAAGTTGAAACAAGTTCGGGATTGTCGATGTCAAAATGTAGCGAAGGGGTGTAACTTTATGCCGCCTATTTGTATGTTGCATAGAATTGTTGTGTGTTGTGCTTTCTGGGCTATTGGAAGATTATTATGGCACTAAAATAGGCTGCACATGATATGTATATGAGAATGTGCATTAGAAAGTACGATTAGGGGCGAAAAGGTTTAAAGAATACATTCAGGTTTACAATTATACGCTTGCTGCCTGTATGTTGTTTTTTTATGAGATTGGGCTGCCAAGATATATTTGTTTGGTTCCTAATGCTAGTTTTATTACCTACTATGTTGTAAAATATTTGTAGGAAGGGACGGTTATCTCAAGCTAATAGTGAGGTCGTACAGTGACGTATGTAAGACAGCTTGATTTCGTGTTATTTGGCATGAAACATAGATCCCTCCTTGGCACATAAAGACACTTACCAACTCCGACACAACTATTAACCGTCTCGCAACTTGTTCATATGCTCCCATACATAGTCACCTGTGAATATGTATACATACTTGGATACCAAGATACACGAATTCGTTCTACTAAATAAAGTTCATGTATTGTTCTACCTCCTATGCATTTCATTATTTGTGTGACTTACTCCTTTTATTGTGGTGTTGTATTTTGTGATTTTTTACCTGTCATATGTTGTATCTACAGACCTACAGCTCTAATACTATGACCACCAAAATAATCAACCCAAATGTAATTGAAAGATAAAGTAAAGTATATTGCTTTTTGATGGGTGATAACCTGAGGGGTGGAAGAATCACCTAGCCAGGGTCGATCCTATCACGGGGGTAGCCCAAGGGGTTAAAGGAAAAGCGTAGCCAGGGCCGATCCCATTACAGATTTACCACTGATCAGCTGGTCATTTATATTACATACTGTGCACAGATTATACAGTAAAGGTAATGTAATAAAAGGAACATAAAGTACATGATCCCATAGTATAACTAAAGGTGGTCTCTTATCTTACACCAGTACATAGTTCCATTTGAGTTGTTGCATCATATACAGTATTTCTTGCCTTACATATTCAGTATATTATCTCGTACATATGTCCATTATGGGGGACCCGCATTTAATGCTTCAAGTACATGTGTTAGTAGATCTCCCCAGTAGGAGTACAGGATATCCAACTACTGTTACCAAGATCCAGGTTGCTTCGAAGCTTTGTGTGTCTAGAGCTTATATTTTTGTATGGTATAGTTAGTCAAGGCAGGACTTGTCCCGACCCTTATCATATACTTTTCCTTATCTAGAGGCTTTGTAGACTATGTAAATCAAAGTTTGGTCATTTCTCGTACTTTAAACACCGTGGCACCGACGGCCTAGCCATATGCATTTCCTTTTGTCTTGTTATCACTGTTTATTTTCTTAAAGGAATGTCAAATATAGATATCCCTCATAATATGTATAGAAAGCACATGGATACAGGTTGGTTCTCCCAAGCCTCATTGGCAACGGGTGCCAGTCCGCCCTAACGGGACTTTAGGCGTGACAGAAGTGGTATCAGAGCGAGTCATCTTAGGAAGTCTACAAAGCCATGTGTACGTAGAGTCTTGTTTATTGATGTGTCATTCACCACATTTATTAGCAAGAGGCTATGTGAAATTTAGTACTTGTTACTTTCTTTTCATTCTTTAGATCGTGCCATAGAGCCAAGTGTAATAGGTGCATTATGTCTAACTCCTAAATTGTTTTGTACAAAAAGTATGCCAAAAACAAGGCAAAATAAAGGTAAAAGGAAGGGGGTAGAAGTGGTGGTTGTTATACCCAGTCATGTGAGACAACGAAATGAGGTTAAAGTGGAGGCTCTGTCACAGACATCTCCAACTCCTCTAGCTTCAGATGAACTCAGAAGTTGTGAAATTTCCCCAGGACCACGTAGTGATTCTACCGTGCAGGATCTGAGAAATGCAGTCCGACTATTGACTCGTATAGTTGCTAGCCAAGGTAAAAGACAAGAAGGTTTAAATATAGGTGCATGTGGTGCGAATACGGCAGCTGGCACAAGTATATGTGATTTTCTTAATTTAGACCCTCCATCCTTCACTGGGTCAAATCCTAATGAAGATCTCCAAAACGTTATTGATTAGATTCGGTGTACTTTAGATGTTATGCATGTGAGCAATACAGAAGTTGTCGAGTTAGCAACATAAAGGTTGAAAGGTGTGGCTATATTGTGGTATGAATCTTAGAAGCAATCTAAGGGTATAGATACACCCCCAACTACTTGGAAGGAGTTCAAAGAGGCATTTCTTGACCATTACTTGCCATTACAGATCCGAGAGACCCGTGAGGATCAGTTTTTAAATCTCCACAAATGGAATATAAGCATGAGGGAGTATAGCCTTCAACATGATTCCCTTGCCAGGTATGCTCCTAATGTAGTTGCTACTATGTCAGATAGAGTTCATCGATATGTGGATAGATTGGACACATATCTGGTTAGGGACTGTACCATTTCTTCCTTGAACAAAGACATGGATATAGCGTGAGCACAAGCTTTTGCACAGAAATTGGAGGATCAGAGGCAAAAGAGAAGGACAAAAAAGTTGGAAAGGGGGCAGGCTAGGGCCAGATCTACAGGGCAGTTTACACCACCCCAAGGTTAGCTTAGGCCTCGATTTTCCAATAGACCACCTAGGACATCATCTTCCTACTCTGCAGCCAGTGCTCCCTCACAACTTCAAGGGTTTAGGAGAAGTCAGTTTGGTGCAAGAAGTGAAGGGCAAGGCACCCGTACAGCGGGATATTTAGCAGGCCAACAAATGACTCCTATGCAGCCTTGTAAATAGTGTGGAAGAAGTCATTCAGGTATATGTCATGTCGGGACAAATGCTTGTTATTGGTATGGTGCGCCAGGGCATATGATGTGAGATTGCCCGAGGAGGTGTATGGGTGACATAGCACAATCTACTGGGTCAGCTGTTGCATCATCATTATCAATTCCTCCATTAGGTAGGGGTCAACAAGCACCTATGGGCATGGGAGAGGTGTTGGAGGGGTAGCTAGCTCTAGCGTAGTCCAAAATCACACTTATGCTCTAGGGAGTCGACAAAATATTGAAGCTTCACCTGATGTGGTCACAGGTATATTATCCATATTTTGACATAATGTATATGCATTAATTGACCCTGGTTCTACACTATCATACATTACCCCACTAGTTGCTGGGAAGCTTAAGCGAACATCTAAATTATGGAACAAACCATTTGAAGTGTCCACACTAGCCGGTGAATTTATTTTGGCTAGAAGGATTTATTATGACTATGTAGTAACTGTTTGTGATCGTGACACATTTGCTGACCTTATTGAGCTAGAAATGGTGGAATTCGATGTTATAATGGGTATAGATTGGTTAGCTTCTTGCTATGCCTCATGGATTGCCGAACTAAGAAAGTGTGCTTCCACTTTCCAAATGAGGCCGTTCTTGAATGGGAAGGAAATATTGTGTCACGCCCAAAGTCCCGTTAGGGCGGACCGGCACCCGTTGCCGATAAGGCTCAGGAGAGCCAACCTATAACTATGCTTTTTCTATACATATTATACATGATTTCTACCTTTAACATGCCTTAAAACAGATAAACAGTGATAATAAGCCAAAAGGA
>JAPFFP010043075.1:0-13532 GCA_026153255.1 Solanum medicagineum
TAAATCCCAATTGTTCGAAGTTTCCAACATTTGTCCAATTTTCGCAAACATTCCAAAATTTCAAAATACGGGTCCTACCAACATGCATGCCAAATATCCTCGTCTCTTTGAAGCTTCAGATACTTTCTTCTATGTTATGTTCGAGGACGAACATGATTTCTAGTGGTGGATGATCTAATGACCCGTTAAGTTATTTGAAAATTAATCCTCTTGATTTTGTAAAAGATTTATCTCGTAAATATTAAATGTATTTTGGACAATTCGATAACTATAGCTACATAATTGGGGAGTAGATTTAGATTTTTAATTTAATTAATGGACTGAAGTGGCAACTTAATTAATATCCACTGCTACTTTTCATAGAATTATTAAAATAAGTAATAGGGTTATCATTTTTTTAATACCTAATTAAAAAGGAAAAAAATAAGCGAAGAGAAAAAAGGGGCTAGAATGAACTGACGATGAAGAAAAATCTCCGCCGTGGTACTTCTGCTTACAGGTAAGAATTTTCCATGATTTCCTTATTTGAGATAAGATTACATTATGTGATATACATGTGATATAGATAAGTAATAATATATAGTAGCTAGTGTAAGATGATTTTTCTTTTATAAAAAGAAATGGGAATTCGTGCCTTTTGAGAATGGAAAAGAACGGTCTCAAGGATGGCCAATCATTATTCAAGTATTATAGCTCACAATTGGACAAGAATGATATTTAATAGAGTGGAGTAATTAAGACTTTAGACATTGATAATGTCTACTGGTTTCGTAAGCAGTAGGCGTTCTCTTTTACTGTTTCTTTATTATCATCATATTATACCTCAAATTTTTATTATATTGAGACTTAACCTTAGGTTTGGAATTTTGTAAATTGATTATAAGATTTAGATGAGTTTATCGATTTGGACTGGACGTATAATAATACGGGTGTCATTGGACTCCTTGTGATGTGTATGTTTCGTTCTTGGAAGAGAATTTTCGTTTCGACGATTGAATTCATGATTCGTCTATTTGCTAGAAGTGTTCGAGTGCGGTTCCGGCATTGAGGTAGTTTTGACTATCCTTCTTTGTGATTGAGATTGAGTTATTGAATATCCTTATGTCGTTATCTATGGGATGGGATCGTATCATATGTTGGGTTGATAATTCTTATTGTGGTACTAGTGTAAGGGCTATGATTATCTATGTGCTGCTTCAAGAGAATGTGAATCCTAAATTGAGAACTTTGATATTTATTGTGCTTATTGAGAGGAATATTGCTTCCATAATTGTGCCTTAATTGCATGCATCCTCATACTAAATGTTGTGACATTTTGAGAAGTTGTAAATGGTGATTCGTTTCATGAATCCTTGACCACGATCACTTTGATACATTGAGGTTATTATCATGAGTCCTTGACCACGGTCACTTGGGTGGCAAGGTAGTTGATATATTGCAATTGAGGTATATGGCTTGTGAGGTCCTCATGGGTCCCCTTAGTCTATGAAACCTTAGCTCGATGGGGGTGTATAAAACAAGTTGTGCAACGGTCTTGATACCACCTTGCATTGCATTTCATACAATCTCATCATACTACTTGTGGTTGTTTGGATTGTCTTGTTTGAGACTATATATTTACTTTATTTGCATTGTTCGGCACCGATGCCGGACTAGTTTTTCTGTTGCAGGTGGAAGTCTTCCTAGTTTATTTCATAGTTTATTCAAATTCTAATGCCCAGTCGGTTAAACATACTGGGTACATATTATGTGTACTCACTCCTACTTCTCCCCCCCCCCCTTCTCATCAAGATTATCCTCGTAGTACTTGATTTGCTCGTGCACTCGGCTTATACCAGATCTAGTGTTGAGACTCATGGCTTCGAGTTTCCATTGGATTCTATCTTAGGTATTTAGTCTTTAGTTTATTCAAAGACAGAAATGCACTTCTTTCATCTGTTTATGTATTAGATGCTCTTTACACTCATGACACCATGTTCTATTTATGTGGTGGCTATTTATCTATTGAGCTTTCTTCTTTTAGTGTACTTTTTTTCTGGGTTTGGAAATTAAGTGGCTTTTGGTCATGACCTCATTTTGGGTCATGACAGACATATATTGTATGATGGTGTTACCAAGTATTGGTAGGATGATTTACTTCAAGATTTCTTGCATGATTTCACTCTTTAATTGCATGATTTTACACTAGTATTGCACACCCACCAAGTGTTTGATGAAATGTCCGGTTAATGTATCTAGAGTTAATGTTTGACATATGAGTTAAGTGACTTTATGATGATGAAAGGGTGATAAGAACGTGTTGATGTCATGAGAAGTATGTATCTGTTTGTGTCATGAGAAGTATCTTTGTGTTATGAGTTGACCATAGCCAATTGAGTGGTGATGCCTCAATCACCTAGATGGGGGTGATATGCCATCAACCAATTGAGGGGTTAGTACCTCAATCATCTCAGATGGGGTGGTAAGCCATCAACTAATTGAGGGATTTGTACCTCAATCGTCTTGGATGGGGGCGATATGCCATCAACCAATTGAGGCGTTGGTATCTCAACCATCTCGGATGGGGCGGTAAAAAATCAACTAATTGAGGGGTTGGTACCTCAATCACCTAGATGGGGGTGGCATGCCATCATCCAATTGAGGAGTTGGTACCTCAATCACTTCTAAGGGGTGGTCTACCTTAGATTCCAAGTACTAAGTTACTTGGTTTATAATGATGGTCTATTCCTATACTTGTAATATGTTCCATATATAAGCATGTTTACTTCAAGTATGATTCATACATGCCATATTGTTATATGATCATCTATTTCTTAAATATGCATTTTGATTATGTTGCTTATCTATTGTTGCATTCATTCTACATACTTAGTACGTTCAAACGTACTAACACATACTCTATGCCTACATGATGTTACCATGTATGATCCGGAGCCCCACTTGATCATCCTCCTCCTCCACGTGGCTAGTACGACTTTTTAACAAAACAAGTGGTGAGTCCTCAACTTTGTGGACAATGTCTTGATCTTATGCTATGCATAAAGACTCTCTTTCCTATTTATTGTATGCTTGACTATGAGGGTGAGCCCAGTTACTTGTCTTGGCCCCCGCTAAGTTCTATGTATAGAGTTGTTGTTGGACAAGATATATATTGATGCTATAAGCTTTGACTCTCTTGACTCTGTGATGTTTTGTGCTACGAAAGATGTCCCTTAGTCCCGGTTGTCCATATTTGTTATCTTTTATTGTTATTTTATTGCTTGCGCGACCAAGGATGTGTAATGATATGTTAAGAGGCTTGCTTGGGGTCCTTTCGGGTTCTCCATGCGCTGTGTCATGTCTAGGGCCTAGGCTTGGGTCGTGACATTAATTACAAGGCAACAACTATAAATTGTTGCAAACTAATTTCAACAATTATATCGCATTTGTAGCAACCCATAACTTTATTCGTACGATCTGAATTTTTTTCATTGTAAGCATATTAGCTTGAACCTAGTGACACCTTACCTATACCTACATTTTGAGGCTCATTCTTATGTACGAGAAGTATATTCACCAGAGACCCCTAGTACTTAGTCGAGTTCAAACCTTCTTACCGATTATGTTTTTCACATTAGATTATCTAAAGTCATGTTTAAATATTGATTACTCTCAAAACACAAAGAATTAGTGGTTCCATGACATATCAACTTAAATATATTTGAATTATCTTTCCAATGCCACCAGTGTTGCCTCGATTGGAGTTTAGAGCAAAACGTTATGACCGTTTTACTACATACTGCCTGAGAAAATTTTTCTGAAGGCAGGAACTATGACCCTGACTTATGAGCTATAGATTGGACTAGTGACCCATACTACATCTAATGGATTGGCTCCTATAATTCAAATTTTGGGTCCTTAACTCTACTAACCCAACTATGCATTGTATTGGATTCCATAGTCCATAGTTTGGTCCATGAGTTCCGCGACCCAAAAATGCACCCTTGTTTCTAATAATGGACTTCTGCAGTTCTATAAGATTCTATGGACCATAGATACTCCAATAGATGACTTGGATAGTGTTTTTAAGAAAGGACAATTTTCATCCTTACTCTTTCTAAGCCTAAACTTGACAATTTTTCACCTAATTAAATCCCAAACAATATTGTTTATTATGCTAAAAATATTCTCCAAACCTAGAACAGGTTTCAACCAGAGAAAAGCTAAGGTTTCAAAAGAAGCTAGTGAGTTTTTCAAAATTCTTAGTATCTAGTTCTTCCAGGTATGTAACATAAACAAAATTCCTATTGCATATTCTTACCATCATGTATCTACTAGTTTCTTCAAATATCCAAATATAAGTTGAATAAGATTTCTTCATTACGGGTAAATGTTCTTGGTTATGTTACTTTTTTTGAAGAAAAGCATGTTATTACTAAAATTTTGTCTTGAGGTCCTAAGATGAGATACTACTTTTAATTGCTAAATAAGTTAAATTCTAAAGTTACTACAGAAATCTATGAATTTCCAAATCTTTCTTTAAACTGAAGAAAAGTAACAACATAAGTATTTTATGAACAGTAATGCATGAAACTTATGATCTTAGATAATTTTGAGAAACGCTAAGATAATACCAAGTTGGGTTAATAGTCAAATAGAAGAAAAGTAAAACTTTGATCAGCAAATATATTCTTTAAGTATAAGAATATAACTAATACTTTTGGAAGTAGTATTGAGCACCAATATGTATAAGGGTAATAATAACTCTATCCATAAACTATGTAGCCAGTGTAGGATCTGATTATACCAAGTGCAACTCCTCATTAGCCACTGAGATGGTCCAGTTTTACAATGGATCCACTCCCCCAGTACTTCATCCATTTCACTGGAAAAGTATGAGATGGCTCTGGCAACATGGGAAAGACGTTGTATCATCACGAGGCTCATAGTGATGGTTTTTTCGATTAGAGAATCTTCCCAAGTAAAGCGTATTATTTTATATACTGTGTTGTATTATTTCATTATTAAAGTGTTTCCTTTTATTATGATGCATATTTAGTAGGGTTGAGCTACTTTTCAGAGCTGAACATATTAACTATTATGTCTTTCAAACATTAGGTTGTGCTCATTAATGCACTAAAATAAGTATTTCTTCTTCTGTAATATGAGTTGCACTTTTAAGCACATTTAAAGCATATTTTTACTTGCATGACATGGTTTTATCAATTAAGATATCTCAGAGTTTAGTTCTAAAGTTGAGTATCATGTCTTTACACTTTTTGACCATCTTACATATTGCACATTCCATGTACTAATGTCATTTGGTGTTGCATCATTTTATGATGTACAGTTAGGTACTTATGATAGCGGATATTTAGTAAGGTAATCACTATCAGCAATCGGCAAGGTAATCACTATCAATAATTGGTGAGGCCTTTTTGCATTCAGAGGAGCTCGAGAGTCTTTATTTCTTTTATATTTATTTCAGTTGAGATAGTCATGGGCCTACCCCGGTACGTAGGTTGAGTTAGTACATTAAAGGATTCACAGCCTAGAAAGATATTGTTCATTTTATTCCCTTGAAGTTGTTTCAAAGTCTTGAGTAAAGTTTTATATATTATTATTGTATGTTTGAGTTTATGAATATTGAGACTATTCTAAGTCATTATGATATTAGTATCTTCCACTGAGTAAGTCAGCTAGGCCAGGTGATTAGCTTGATACCAGAAATGATTTTCAAGTGTCGGTTACATCCCGGGTGTAGGCTCGAGGCATGAAAATATTAACTCTAGACTCATTTTAAACTAAATCCACTAACTAAATTTCATTATTTTAAAAAATGAAATCATGCTAAACATTAATCAAATTACATTTGAACTTTTTTCAACAACTGAAGAACATTAGCGCTAAATTAGTTCCAAACTAATTCTAACAACTAAATCGAAGTCTATTATAATACACCAACTATACTTTGTTACAAATTAATTCCAAAAACTAAATCACATTAACTCTATACTAGTTTTAAACTGAATACACTAACTAATCACATCATTTTAAAAAGTAAATCAAACTAAACATTAATCAAACTACATTTGAACTTATTTCAACAATTAAACCACATTAATGCTAAATTAGTTCCAAACTAATTCTAACAACTAAATCAAATTCTATTAGAAGACAACAACTACACTTTATTACAAACTAATTCTAACAACTAAATCGCATTAACTCTTAACTAGTTTTTAACTACACACACTAACTAAATCACATCATTTTAAAAAATAAATCAAACTAAATGTTAATCAATCTACATTTGAACTCATTTCAACATCTAAGCTACATTAATGCTAAACTAGTTCCAAACTAATTCTAACAACTAAACTGAAGTCTATTACAAGACAGCAACTACACTCGGTTACAAACTAATTCCAACAACTATATAACGTTATGTTTAAACTAGTTTTGTAATACCCCTCGATTGCTTTAGAAATGCCCTATATCGTATTTATTGCATATCTCAAAATCCGTACATGATTTCGAAAATCTGATTTCATATTTTTGTTCAGGGGGAAAAATTGTATAGGCGAAGGGTAGCCCTTGATTTTTAACAGCCCCATAGAAAAAATTATTTTTCGCAACGGGGAGTTGAAACAATGGCCATTAGCAAAAGAGCCACATTGCGCCCTGGGCGCGGCTCAGTGAAATTTGTCCCTTGTTTTTCCTATTTGGTTCAAGGGTATTTTCTTAATAACTCAATACCCATTTAAACGTGAAAACCTCTATTCTTAACCATTTTTTAACTTCAAACTCTCAAGAAACCCTCTCAAATCATCATTCAATTCCTAGAATCTCATGAGCACACTTTGGATTTCAAAGACCCAATCCAAGCCTCAAGTTTTCTCAAGTTTTCTTCAAGAAAATCTCAAGTTTAGGTATATAGGTCTTCATCCATGGGTCCTTTCACCCATGTAGCCCAACCCTCTGTTTTGATGAAACTTTCATGATTTCAAGTTGTATTCTTCATGGGTTTTTTTTATTATATAATTATATTGGATTTTATCAAGTATTGATTGATTATGCATGAATATCCATTTTAAGCTTATTCCATGAGTTGATTTATGTCTATTGAGACGATGATTGATATGAGATATGAGAACTATGATGTATTGTGAACTTTTGAGATGAATTTCATGATTACCAAATTAAGGGTTTTATTACGGTGTTGGTGGGTTGATTTAAGTGACTTCAAAATGAATTCATTTTACTCATTCTTGTACTCTTGAATTGCATGATTTTGCGCATATGTAAATGTACCCACCATGTTTGACTAAATTTACATGACAAGGACTCTTATGTTGTTGAAAGGCTATTGCTTGATTTGCAAGTCAAGTGTTTTTCATGATAATTATAGTCTACCAAGCATGATTAAACTCATGAAATGTTTCTATGATTTACAAGTAACAAGTTGATCCCTATCCTATAATTCTACCCTCTTGTGACCAAAGTATGATTATTTAAGGGGTCAAGCATATTACTGTTTTACCCTCATGTTCAAGTTGAGCTCACTAGTAGGGGTCAAGCATGTTACAAGTTTCTACCCTCATGTGAAATGCAATACCTACTAGAAGGGTCAAGTCCATGTATTGTTTTCTATCCTCTAGTATAAAGTATATGCCCATGTAGGGCTCAAGTATGTGATGAGCTACTCATGCCATGTTATCATGTCTTTTACAAGTTATGCAAGTTATGATTAAACTTATGATTATTTCAATTATTCTGTGGGATTTGACTTAGTACCGATTGAGGCTTAAGGTGGGGGCTCGACTCAAATGGCCCTTATATAAAGTTTAAGTCTCTAAACTATGTGCCACCATAGGATTATATTAATTCCCTAAAGGACTTACTAGTGGATCCATCTAGGTTTACCTTGGCATGTACACAACACCTTCTCCGGTCGAGTGTCATGCATTAAGATTCCAAGTAGTAGCTCGCTTGGTCTTATATGTTTGTTAAGTTCTCCTCCCACATATATATGTTATATTATGCAAGATGAATGTTTACATGCATGTTTTAATACATGCCTTTATCATACATGTCATACCAAGTTTGTATCCATTGATTATGATTATGCATCTTAATTATTATGGCTTATATTCTTGTTGCATTGCACCTCGCATACTTAGTACATTGCAAGTACTAATAGGTACTCTATTCCTACATGATATTACAATGTAGAGACCAGAGCTCTTATTGATCATCCTCCTCCACGTGGCTATTTTGGTTCATTTGAAGAAAGCTATTTGTGAGTCCTTAACTCCGAGGGCGATATCTATCTTTCATTCATGCTATGTTAAGACTTGCTTAATACTTTTGGATACTTATCATTTGATGGTGAGAACGGGAATTGTCTTGGCTCTCGCTCCATTCTATGTAGAGATGTTATTGGATATTATGGTTGTCTATGTTTGAACTTGACTCTTCCTATGATTATGTTGATAAGAAAGATTTCCCTTAATCCTTCTTCCCTTTTTATTATTGGCACATTGAATTTTGTTTACATTGCTTCAACAACCAAGGATGTGTATATGATATTCTAAGAGGCTTGTTTGGGGTTCCTTCGGGTTCCCCATTCGCCGTGTCACGTCTAGGCCCTAGGCTTTGGTCATGACATGCTTTAAACTAAACTCACTAACTAAATCACATCATTTTAAAAAATAAATCAAACTAAACATTAATCAAACTACAATTGAACGTATTTCAACAACTAAACAACATTAAATGCTATATTAGTTCCAAACTAATTCTTTGTTACGACCCAAGCCTAGGGCCTGGATGCGACACGGTGAATGGAAATCCAAGTGGTCCCCAAACAAGCTTCTTAACATATCATATACACATCCTTGGTTACGGAAGGAAATTAGACAATCACAAGAATCAAATAAATAAAAAGGGAAAAAGGGACTAAGAGAAAACATTCATAATAATAACATTGTAAAAAAATCCAAGCTCAAAGAACACAGACAAACTATGACATAATATCCAACGACACCTCTACATAGAATGGAGGGGGGACCAAGACATTTTCTGAGCTCACCCTCATCTATTAAATCCAACATAAGTATAAGACTCATATAAAGCATGAATGAGAATAGATATCACCCTCGGAATTGAGGAGTCACCAACTAGCTTTCTTCACTAGAACTGAACTAGCCACGTGGAGGATGGTCGATAAGAGCTCCGGTCACTACATGGTAATATCATGTAGGCATAAAGTATGCATTAGTACGTTTGAATGTACTAAGTATGTGGGATGCAATGTAACAAAAACCATCATAATAACGAGATGCATAATCATAATCAATGAACATAAGCTCAATATGCCATGTGTAATCAATGCGAAGGATAAAACATGCTTGACAATAATCGTACTTGCATAACTTGTTTAACACAACAAAGTGACATGAATAAATTATCCAAATACCTTGTACTAGAGGGTGAGGGATATAGCACAGGTCATAACCCCTTCGAGTAGGTAATGGGTAGTACATAAGGGTAGAGAAGTAGCATAAGTCATAACCCCTACATGTAAGCATGTGCTAATGAATAGTACATGAGGGTAGAAAAGATACCATATATAGGTCATAACCCCTACATGTAAGCATGAATATTACATACTATTGAATCGTATATGAAGGTGAGGCGCACCACATAATTCGTAACCCCTTCACATGAGCATAAAATATTGGATAACATTCATACATGAGGGTAAGGTGTACAATATAGTTCATAACCCCTTCATATAGAAATTGGCCTTTTACTAAAGGGTAGGGCATATAACATAGTTCATGACCCCTTCTAATAGGCTTCACAATTCACAAGAGCATAACCTTAGCATAAGAACTCAATAACTCATCAATAACTGAGACTTATAAAAATCACGCTATAATCATAGGAAAACTTGAGAATTCTTATCAAGATATTTTATCGAACATATGGTGGCAACATATAGACATATGTTCAAATCATGCAAAATGCAAGAGTATAGATCATGAAATACTGAAACCAATACATCTTAAAGTCATGTAAATCAACTCCCCATTATCATGGTAAACCCCATCATGGGTAACAAGAAAATCAAATCGAAACTTCACAATACCTTATAGATTTTATAGCTTGAATCATGTATAGTCTCAATAGATAAAGATTAATTAATAGTATAAACATAAAATATATATTCATGTTTAACCAATAATATTTGATTAAACACCAACATATTTCATGCTCATATTTCATAATAATAGATACCTATAAGTAATACAACTTGAAACCATACAAATTTTCATAAAAAGAAAGATTTGGGCTCCATGGATGAAAAGACCCAACGGATGAAACCCAGATACCTTAAACTTGGGTTTTTTAGATGTACACTTGAAGGATACCTGAAGCTTGAATATAGTTCTTGAGATATGAAATTAAGCTTGAAACTCTTGAGTTTGTATGAGATATTTGGTGAATCATGGAGAGGTTTTTGAGAGTGTATTAAGTGATATAGAGTTGAAAAATGGCGAATTATGGGAGATTTCATGTTTAAATGGGCATTGGGTGAGGACCCTAATGCCCTTGGACGAAAATGAAAAACAGGGGAAAATCTACATTGGTCCATGCCCTAGGCGCGACTCGGACCACTTACGAAGGAACAATGAACACTAGATCGCGCCCCTGGTGCGTCGCGGCTAGGGCATGGACAGACACTGTCTCAAGAAAAATTAGCGAAAATTATTTTTCACTATGGGTCTTCTTAAATCTGTGTTATACCCAGTTCTCAATCAACTTTTCACCCTAATCGAGAATATGAAGTCAAATTTTTGATATCATGTACGAATTTTGAGGAATATGAAAATTACGATTATGGGCATTTTCAAGGCACCTTTTGGGGGTGTTTCAATATCTCCCCCTTGGAAATATTCGTCCCCAAATGTCAAAGAAACAAGTATAAGAGTTGCAACCATGAAGATTTCAGCCTGATACGAATGCAACAAATGCACTTAAACATCATTTTCAAAAATCTCACATGAATGTCAAAAATCACCATAAACTTATAATATAAATACGAACACATGCAACATGACTTAAGGGCCAAATCTGAAGACTTGAAATCCTAAAAGGGCTTAGTTTTACTATTTTAAGCTTGAATAGAATGAAAGAGGTATGGATATCGCTTTTTCATGTTCGCTCCGACTTCTCAAGTGATAATCAGTCAAGTTGATGATTGTTCGAAAGGACCTTGGTGAACACCACATCTTTTATCCTCAACCTTTTCACATGTCTATACAATATCTCCACCAGGACCTCTTCATTGGTCAAAGTATCATCCACAATACCCATAATCTCAAAGGGTACTATAGCAGTTGAGCCACCGACAAACTTCCCCAACAATGACACATGGAAGGCCGGATGAGCCATGTTCATATCCATAGGCAACTCCAAGTGATGGCCGATGTTACCAACTCTCCTCAAAACTCTATAAGGACCCACAAACCTTGTGCTCAATTCCTTTCCTTGCCAAATCGAACCAGACCCTTCATTGATGAGTCTTTCAAGTAAACTCAACCATTAACACAAGTACACATAGCCTACTTTGGTACCTAAGGACACAATCTCCCCCTTGGGAGAAAACCTCCACTCCACCATCTTCCACCCGAGCATTCAACTCTAGCAAGGTGGGGTCATGGTCTTGCTCTAACATGACCTCTTCAACCCAAATTGGATTTGGAACCATCAAACTACTACACTACCATTCTCAACTTCATCCAACCTCACTCCCAACCTAGCCAACCTGGGAACCTCTCTAGACACCTCCTTGTTACCCAATTTTCATATTTAGCAATCACTTCTCATCCGTTAAGATTTGCAACAGCACTCTTAAATGACTCACAAGCTCTTCTTCATTCTGAAAATAAATTAAAATACCAACCATAAAATTACCACACACATATCAAGGTAGGATTTAAAGAACCTATTTATGAGATACATAAACATAGCCGATGCACTGGTCAACCACATAATTTCACCACAATTGAAAATGCTCATACCTAGTCCGAAAAGCCATTTACGGATACCATACTCCCTCACTCCAACTCGGGGAAAAAATGGACAGAAGATCAATCTTAGAAAAGAAAAATGACTAGCCCCTTGTAGTTGATCAAATAGGACATCTATCCTTAACCACCATGTCACAACCTTATGAATTCTACAATCGTTGGAAGCATGATATGCATATAACCAATCCACTCTAAGGACAAATCTCATATCAACCAAGCCAGGTCTAACAAATTCACAAAACAACACTTTATGCAATAATTACATGAGAAAATCCCCTATAGACCTTTTTATAGGGGTCTAAGAGACTTGTTTACGGTTCCTTCGGGTTCCCCTTGCGCCGTGTCACATCTAGGCCCTAGCCTTGGGTCATGAAAAACTTGGTATTAGAGCACTAGGTTGATACATCCTCGGAGTCCAACAAACCGCGTCGATTAGAGTCGTATTCATGGTTGTGAAACGCACCATGACTATGAATAAGAGTCTATGAGACATTTTAGGAAATGTTTCCCTTCTTCATGTTCTACGTCGTGCTATAGATTCCTAGTAAGTTTTTTCCCTAACGATTGTTCTTTGCTATGCTACATCATGCCAAACACTCGAGGATGAAAGGCCCAAACTCCCGAGGAGCAACCTAATAATGGTGAGCTCTAGGATGCTCTCACTATGTTTATCCAAGTTATAGACAACCAAGTAGACCAAGGGGACCATCCTCTCATGCTACTACCCCGGGGTCTAGGGTAAGAGATTTCATAAGGATGAATCCTCCGGTGTTCTATGGGTCAAAGGCGGATGAAGATCCAGAAGAATTCATTGATGAGGTTTACAAGATCTTGAATATTATGGGTGTTGGGCACTATGTCTTGTCATCTTTTAATTCACATCACTTGAAAATTTTAATCACGCTTGAACATAATGTATTATATCATTAGTTTGTTAATGTGCGAATAAAAGTGAAAAGGATGAAAAGAATGAGCTTTCTAGTTAAGAGGAGTTGTATTGTTCAAGTTGAGAAATATGAGATCTCAGGTTCAAATAAAGACAAACAGTAGGTGATTCTTCTGTGTGTCCTAGCTTTGGTGCACAGAGTTACCTAGTGCCTGTTGCTGGTGCAAATGATAGATATCATATGGAATTAGTTGATAATAGTAATTGTAAATATTGTGATGTTTTGCTGTCATCAGATCCCTTCGCTGAGGCAAATGCTGAGAACTCTGGTAGGAAATGCCTGACAACCTTTCAAGGTTTGAAGAAAGAATTCAGCTATAACAAAATTCTGAAGGATCTCAAAAAAGATTTTTGCTGCAACGGAACTATTGTTCAAGATCCCGAACTTGGGCAGGTTTGCGTTGAAATATTGATCTATGTATTGTCTCAGGAGAAAAATATGGTGAGCATGTCTAATAGTAAGGGTGATTTTTCTCTTTGAAGGTTATTCAACTTCAGGGTGATCA
>JAPFFP010043076.1:0-13532 GCA_026153255.1 Solanum medicagineum
ACTCATCAATAAATTCTTGAGGCACCTCATCCACCTTAGACCCATTGAACTCTGATGGGTTCATCCTCACAAAGTCCCTCACCCGAGATGCCAGAGTAGGAGTATGAGGGGCTTGGACCCCTTGGTTATCTTGGTTAGCCACAACTTGAGCTCGCAAAGAGAGAGCATCCTAGAGCTTACAATGAACCGGTTGTTCCTCGGGTATGTGGGCTCTTCTTCCTCTTGTGTTAGGCATGATCTAGCATAGCAAAGAACAATAGTTTGGGGCCAAAAATACCTCTACACATAGAACTTAGTGGGGGCCAAGACATGCAAACGGGATCACCCTCATAGTCAAAACATACAAATAAGGGAAAGAGAGTCTTAGCAAAACATAAGAGCAAAAGACATCATCCTCGGAGTTGAGGACTCACTAACTTGCTTGAGAGAGATCGTACTAGCCACGTGGAGGAGGAGGATGATCAAATGGGGCTCCGGTTCCTACTTGGTAACATCATGTTGGCATTGAGTATGCGTTAGTACTTTTGAATGTACTAAGTATATAGGATA
The DNA here is from genome assembly GCA_026153255.1 of Solanum medicagineum. Taxonomy (NCBI): domain Eukaryota; kingdom Viridiplantae; phylum Streptophyta; class Magnoliopsida; order Solanales; family Solanaceae; genus Solanum; species Solanum medicagineum. Next base: position 550 of record JAPFFP010043076.1, read on the forward strand.
CAATGCAACAAGAGATAAGTAACATAATAGAAATGCATAAACATAGGCAGTGAATAAGCATATAGCAATATGGCATGCATGGATGATGCTTAGAGTAAATCATGCTTACATAGAACATAATACTTGTCTAAGAAGTGACCATCAATATAGAATATCCAAGGCCTATCACCTACTTGGGGATGCGATTGAGATACAAACCCCTCAATGTGGATATTGAGGTACATACCCTCCAACATGGTAGCACGGGCCTACCACCTCCCGAGCGAGGCAATCGAGGTACAAACCCCTCAATGTGGTTACTGTGTACATACCCCCCCCAAAATCATGGTAGCACGGGCCTACTACCTCTTGAGCAATCGAGGTACATTCCCGTCAATATAGTTACATGGGCCTATTACCTCTCAAGTGAGGCAATTGAGGTACCAACCCCTCAATGTGGTTACCCGAGCCTACAACCCCCCGAGCGAGGCTTGGTCAACTCACACACTATAGAGGAAAATGACACATACATACATTCCTTTCATCATCATAAAGTCACTCAAATCATAAGCCATGCTTTAGACCTTCAACAACTCAAGAATCCATAACTAGACATTGTACCAAACACTTGGCAGTTGTGTAATGCTAGTGTAAAACCATGAAATTCAAGAGTGAAATCATGCAAGAATCCAACATAAAACTACCAACAAACACTTGGTAATACCATCATGCAATATACATCAAAATCCTTCATCAAATCTCAAGATAGATCCAAGATTCATATCTGAAAACATACATAAACAGTCACACTTTTATGAAACCCCAACATAGTTCATAGTCAAATTCGTAGTAAGTAAGACCCATAAGTAAATCAACTTAGAAATATGATATTTCGATAAAAATGAAACTCGGTCACCATGGGTGAAAGGACCAGATGGTTGAAAACCACATACCTTGACTGTGGAGAATCCTTAATGAAAATTGAAAATGGAGACTTGAAACTTGAGTTAAATTCTTAAGATTCGGATGAGTTTTGCGACTTAAAATTTGGGGTGAAATATTTTTCTAAATGTTTGAAAGAGTATTGGGGAATGTCTTGTATGATATGAAGGTGAAATATGGGTTAGTATAGGTATTTCATGCATAGGAAGACTTAGGCCCAAGACCCCCAAAAGCCTTGGACAGAGATAAAAATCAGTGGCAACAAAATACATAGGTCCACGTCTGGTCCGCGACGTGGACCAATCCCAGAGGTAAATTTTACATTAGTCCGCGACGACTGTGCATCTCGGTACCATTGCGGATCGCTATTGTTTTGCGCAAACTTGGAAAAATAAAATTTTACTACGGTTGCTCTAAAATCGGGGTTAGACCCATTTTCCACTTAATTTTTCCCCCAGATCAAGAATATGAAGTTTGATTTTTGATAGTACGCACGGATTTTGAGATATATGGAAATTATGATTTTAGGCACTTCCGAGACACATTTTCGGGCACTTTTTGGGGTCGTTTCACTTCCATTTCATCACTATCATCAAGCATTTAATATAAAAAGGGAGTATGAGACTAAGAGATGTCTTTCATGACATAAAAGCATAAGGAGTTAAGCTCAATCATACGTAACCATCACAATATCCAACAACACCTCTAATCATGTATAGAACGGGGGCCAAGACATCCCCTAGGCTCACCCTCAAAATATAGTATCCAAAAGTAAATGAGTCTAAACAAGGCATGAAAGTAAGTGGAATTTTGTCCACGGATGAGGAGGACTCACCAAGAAATCTTCAACCGGAACGTCTAGCTGCGTAGAGAATGATAATAAGAAGCTTTGGTTCCTACATGGTTAGATCATGCAGGCAAAAAGTATACATTAGTACTTAAGTTGTACTAAGTATGGGGGGGTGCAAACTCACCAAGGAATACAAATCATAAGTAATTAATATATGTCATCATAAACAATGGATATAGGCTCAATATGTCATGAGAGGCAATTGCCTAGATGGACATGCATGAAAAATCATCAAATCACATGACATCATATACACAGTGGGAAGGGACTATAGCCGACATATAAGACCAAACCAGCTACTACTTGGAATCCCGATGTTCACTCCACATCGGACAAAGAGAGGTCTACTTTGCCAAGGTAGACGTAACTATACATACGACATGGCCTTTTTGGAAAGTGCCACTGGCTTATGGCATAGGCTTTTTGGTGGGTTTCACATTTCATCTTTACCTTGAGGCATAGCCTTTTTGATAGGATAAACAAATATCTATACCTTATATCATTGCCTTTTAACAAGCCCACGTAGGGAATTAATTTCATAGACCTATGGTGGCACATATTTATGGGGCCATGGGAGACTATCAAGGTCCTCTTAGTGCTAGGTCACAATCCCATGGAATACTTAAAACATAGCAATAGTTCTGTATGCATAGTCTCAAAATATCTTAGTATCATTCTTGGAGTAGCTCATTAATCATAACATCTAACATAAATGTTAGGGCTTCACATAATTCTTGTCATTCGTCTCATGCTCATGAGGTCATAACATACTTATTAGCCCCCTTGTTAGTCTCAACATGCTTATTATATATAACTTGTCATAAGGCATTCATGACTTAGGAATTTGGCATGAATCTTTACATCTATTCATGGTGGGTATGTGTATATAAGCTTGAAATCATGCAATTCATACATAAATTCCATGAGAGGAGTATAATAGAATTCTTAAACATTATTCAAAATAACAACCCATCAACTAGAGAAAATTTGATTAAGGCACCATCAAACCCTCACATAAAAATCATATATTTCATATGATATTGCATGAAATGATAATGTACTAGGATAGCCATCATAAAATACTCATATTATCATCATCAGAATGAGTTCATAAAAATAATCATGTATTACCATAACTTGGTAAATCACAAAGGAGAAGAGGAATGGTTGAGCTTATGGAGGAAGGGCCTCCATAATCTAACCCACATACCTTGTGAATTTAATAAAGAGAAAATCCTATTTGGAGGTAAAAAAACCAAAACCCTAGCTTGCACTCTCCTTTGAAGACCTTGAAGAACTTGGGAGGGGTTTGGAACTTAGAGTGTTTTTAGAATGAGGAAGAATGAGAGGAATTGGGTTAAGAGGGTTGATAAGGGGTCCCTAGGAGGTCAAAATGACCTGGCACAGGCTTAAAATGCCATCAAAGGACAAAACTACCCCATTTAAAATCTAGTCGGACATGACTACAAGACCCCATTTACGGGTCATAGTCCATTCTATGGGTCGTAAATAGGGGTTTCATCTAATAGCTTTTCAGACTTTCAGAGATCCTTCTCAGATTTACATTCCACGACATGAAACAGCCCGTAAAAGATTTTACGAGCTGTTGAATGAGTCGTAGATTGAATCCCTGAAAGATCCCAATTTCACCAAGTCTGCCCCAGGTTCCACAAACCAACTTACAGGTCATGCATTGACTTACATCTCGTAAAACCTCTCTTAGCAGCTGATAGTAAAAAAATTTCAAAGGTTATTTTCTTGCATTTTTCACACTCCTCATAGGTGGGGTCTTACAACTCGATCCCCATGACGTGCCTCAGTGTTATTTGTAAGGAAGAAGGACGGGTCACTTCGCATGTGCATTGACTACTGACAGCTCAATATGGTCACCATCAAGAATAAGTATTCTCTCCCAACGATGGATGATTTGTTTGATCAACTACAAGGGGCCTCTCATTTGTCTAAAATGTATTTGAGATCCGGTTATTACCAATTGAGGGTGAGAGAAAGTGACATCCCTAAGACGGCTTTCCAAACTAGGTATGGTCACTTTGACTTTGTGGTGATGTCATTTTTCCTCACTAATGCATCGATGATATTTATGGACCTCAAGAATAGGGTTTTCAAGTCTTACATCGACATGCTTATTGTGGTGTTTATTAATGAAATTTTTGTTAATTCCTGAGGTAAGCAAAGAGCATATAGAGAACCTGAAGGTAGTATTATGTAAGGACCCGGACTTAGTAAGGCCTTAATGGTGCATGGAATTTGGTTTTGGAATGTTTTGACCAAGGTGACACCACATAGGCTCCTCCACGGGTCCGGTGGAGGAGCCTAGATAAGGCGTTTGTCCTTGTGTCACAACCCAAAATAGATCACAACTAAAGAAAGATAAATAAAATGGAAAACCAACACAACACGACATTAAATATCCCAAAACTTGGAGTCATGGGTACAAGAGCAACTAAATACGACGGAAGGTAAATACAACTGTCTCAAAATAATATACAAAATTGTCTCATAACATCTAGTACAAAGTTTAAAAAAAAGCAATAAAGAGAGCGCCAAAGATACACGGTGACTCGAAGTATGAGCCTCACCGTTAAGATCTGGATGGAACCAGAATAGCTCAACTAGAGTGATCAACTACCCTGTGTGGATCCTTGTGCTTAATCTGCAGTGAGGAAACAAAGTAGGGGTGAGTAAACAAAATGTACCCAGTACATTCAAATGATTGGGTAAGAGAAATCGAAGAAATATGTAATAACGAAGAATACTATCACCAATAAGAAAGGGGTTAGTGGATAATGTGAACCATAATATATCGGTAAAATAAAATCCCAGTGTTAGTCAAAGATGCAATGCATAAGTAATGTATGAAAGCAACACATGAGGAAAACATATGGCAGATGCTGGTGCCGATGTATACATCTACTGAGCTTGAGCTACAAGGTAGAACCCGTAGGGGCCTCTTCAGACCATATACAAAGTCTCTCAAGTGTCGCGACGGCAATTGGCATCAATGACACCTCGACAGACTCTAACATTAATGGAGAGGTCTCTAGTACCTTGGTTGACACTGGCGCCAATGATACCCTGATGGACGCTAGCACCGATAGAGAGATATAAAGAGAAATATATGTCAATGACAGAGTATATAGATGTACCACAACGATAACATGCCTGGGTGGACTCTGGCGCCACTAAATAGTATACAAATATATTACAACAATAACATGTCTAGGTGGACTCTAGCGACACCAACAGTATGTAGATATAATAAAATACTAAGATGTAAATAGCACCACAATAGGAATACTAAGGCATGAAACTTAGTCATATCATTTGCACCCAGGGATTAATATCAAGTTTTAGATCATCATAATTATATCAATAATTGAGGATGTCAACTATATCGGACCTAACTCGCCCTAAGTATGCAAGAATATCAATATTTATGAAACCTAACTCATCCCAATTGGTATCACAAGACTCATTTGCTCACATTCTATCTCAAGTCCTCATTAGTCCCTCATAATTCAACCCAATCATCAATAGGATCAAGATAATATCACAATTCGGCTCAACCAAAATCATTTTCCATCATCATTTCAACACAACAACTCAATTGCACAATTAGTAATCTAAATCTCAAATTTATAACATCACAAGGTCAATAACTCAACTCTAGTCCCAAAAGGTTAGCTGAACCAACCTTCATGCTGAAACCGTACTCAAACAAGCTTTCAATCAACTCAAATCCTCAAAATCGAGCCTCCAACTGGATTAACCACTATCAACAATAGTTACTACTCAAAAAAAGAAGCATTTGGATACCCAAATTGGAATAGTTTAAGATTAGGGGCAAAATGGACAAAATTAGAGCTAAAATTCAAAAGTCTCAAATCTGGAAATTGACTACGAAATCTGATTCTACAGGAAAAGTGGAGTTCGTGGGCGAAAATTCTCATTTAAAGTTTCAAGATCATAGACCAAACAACTCCCAATTCCGGACATTCCAAATTATGAAATCAAGTCAAAATCAAGATAAAAATCATCAAAATTATCAAAACGATATTAGAAACACTTACCCAAAAGATTTCTCCCAAATCCTCTTCAAAAATTGCCTCCCAAATCTTGAAATATTGAAAATATAGTGAAAATGGGGGCTTTAGGCCTTTAAAACTAATTCAGCAAAAATGTATTCAACGAAGGTGGACAATTGTCTGCGATAATGGTGAAGAAATAATGACATACGTCGATGAAGGCGGAGGTTTGTCATCCAAGGCAGAGAACAAAATGGGTTGCACCGAATACCCCCAAACCAGCAATTGCCAAAACCTAAAACGGACCCCCGAAACTCATCCGAACTAGAAATTTCACAAACTTTATATCTATCCATACAAGATACAGCGATCCAAACTCAGCGAAATCATTAGAATTCAATTTTGAGGTTTCAACCATGCATTTACCAATGCAAGTCAATAAAACTAGTTTAAAACTCAAATTACCAAAACTGCACCCTAAAACTCCAAATATTATGACGATACTATTTTTAGCGTTAGCTTCACCATCCGGAACAATAGGAACTTTTCAAATTCATATATGAGCTTCGAAACTCCGAATGTTGGCAGAAGTCAAACTTTGGTTCCGAAAATGACTAAAATCACAACTTTGGGCCTAAAAACCTCATTTTAACTCCAAATTTAGTTCTGTAACTTTTTGTAGTTCAGTTTTGACATTTCGAAGTTAATGGAATTGACGAATCACTGATCTAACCTCCAAAACTCAAATTGACACAAAAACTCCTTTTTTCAACAACTTAAGCTTTCAAAAAGACCAAAACTCATATTTTCAACTTTTAAAACTCACGATTCTAGTTCCAACCATTCAAATAGTTCAAATAAGTCAAAAATCACTTACAAAAGGGTAAAAGAGTAATTTTTATAGAAAAAGCCAAAAATGACCAATCAAGTCATTACACCTTATTTGTAGAGTGTTGGCCTCGAGTTAGAGTTCAAGACCAAGGCATTCATCACATGAACCCCACACAATTTGTGTGACACTTTATTGTCCATGTGGTGACTCATCATAGAATCCTTGGCCTTGAAAACCATATTTTGCCTAAGGCACTTCCCACATGAACCTTATAAGATTTGTGTAACCCCTACATGGGTCGTGAGGTGGACCATAAGGGTGTTGGTGTGAATATTTTCTAAGTATTAAATCACCATCTCAGAATTTCATTAGTGGAGAATTTTTCTAAGTGAAGCCTCACGAACGGCTACACGGTCTGTGTGACCTCTACACGGTCCATATGGCCCCTTTATGGGACCCTCACAATATTTGACATTTGTTTCATTAATTGCTTTCTTTTAATTGTGGTTATTCCTAAGGGTTGTTTATGACTTTCTAACCTATCCTAAACCTCTCAAAGGACCTATGCTCTTCTATTCTCATTCAAATTCAATTCAACACTTAGAATTATTCAAATTCTCTCATCTAAAGACTTATCTCAAGTGAGCCATTGGAGATTAGCTCAGAGCTTAAGGAAGGATCTACTTCTCACCAATTTTTCTTATTTCTTCATAGTTAGCTAAGGTACATGGGATTGATTCATGGTCCCTTTCAATCATGAAGAGCCCAAACTCCTTTACACTTGATTTTATAAACTTGAGCTTAATTTAAATGTGGGTCTTTTAGAGTATTGTTTATTTTATTCAATTTAGATATGAGATATGTTTAATTATTTTTTAACGTTATTTAAGCCCTAGTATGTTGAATTGCATGAATATTATGAAGATTTGGATATACATTGTCCCTTTAAAGTTTGATTTAAGCATGAGTAATATGAATTGTGATTTGAATGTAAATTTACTTAAGGATTTACGTGAATTTCATATCGTATTGTTAATTTAAGTTTGAATCTCTATTACCCATGTTATTCTCACCATCATAAATGACATATGCATATATCAGCATTGATTTTATGAAGATTAGATAGCGTGAGTCCTACTTTTCCATTCCTTATAACTATGTGTTTACTACTTCATTACATGCTTCCAAACTGATGATGTGAATATGAATACTTTGAGGCTTATTTGGGGACTCTCAGGTTCCTATTCTCCCTGTCACGCCTAAAACCTAGGTTTGGGTAGTGACAAGCTTGATATTAGAGCACTAGGTTTATAAATGATCCTTAGAGTCCAATATGCTGCATCCAGTAGAGTCCTATTCATAGGTGTGAAGTGCACCACGCCTATGAGTGGGAGGTTGTGATGGTATTCTATAAATTATCTCATTTCTTCATGTCTTATGTCGTGCTTTGGACCATGTGTTAAGCTTCCTAACCCTGATGATGTCCTTGCTACATTACAAAAGATGCCTCCACGAGGAGCTTATTTACCAAGACAGAACCCAATTAATGAGGACCAAGTTTCTCAAGAGCCTATAGGAGAGCTGGTCACTCATAGTGATTTTGATACTAGTACCGCCATGATTGCCCAAGTGGTGACCACCCAGGCTAGATAGGCTAATCTTCTCCTCGTGCTCCCACTCCGGCTACTAGTACCCGAATGAATCCTTCGGTGTTTTATGGATCAAAGGCTGATGAGGATGCTCAATACGTTATTAATAAACACTCTAATGTGTTGACTATTATGGGGATGGCTTAAGAGGAGAAGACTGAGCAAGCTACTTATCAATTGAAGGATGTGGCTCAAGTGTGGTACACCTAATAGTCGATGTAGAGGGTCTGTGTTGATGGGGTTAACTATGAAGACTTTAAATTTGGCTTTCTGGATTATATCTTCTCTATTGAACTTAGGGAGGCTAAGATGACAGAATTTATCAACCTTAAATAGGATGGTATGAGTGTGAGGGACTATGCCCTCAAGTTCACAAAGCTCTCCAAGTATGTTTCTGTGCTAGTGGTTGATCCCTATGCAAGAATGCACAAGGTTATTTCTGGAATCTATGATTTATTTTTGAAATAATGTTGTACGACTATACTTATTCGAGATATGAACATCTCCAGGCTCGTGACATATGTTGACTAGATTAAAGGGGAGAGGCTCAAGGAGAAAATGGTGAATGATTCTAAGGGAGCCTGTTATGATGGGGGTTCTCCAACTCCAAGGGTGGTGGTTATGGTTGCTTCTAATAGGTCCAAGGTTCTAATTTAAGGGTTGCCAATGCTAGAGTGCCTCCTTCCAAGGCACATGTTAGATATTGTCCAATTCCCCCTATGTGTTTTTTCTTATGGGAAGAATCACTCGGGTGCATGCTTTAGAAGCTTAGGTGCTTTTTTCGGGTGTGGTGATAAGAACCACAAGATTGTTGATTGTCCTAAAGCTGCCTAGAAGGGTTAGGTTCAAGCGGCCCAAGCTGTTCAAGGCCAGCAAAGAGCTCCACAAGGTAGTGCCCCTAGTAATAACAGGTCTTGTGCTTTGCAAACTCGTCAGGAGGTAGAGAAGGCTCCAGATGTTGTGACTGGTATGTTAAAATACTTTGATTCTGATTATTATGCTTTGCTTGATCTGAGAGCAAATATATCTTTTGTGACTCCTCTTTAAGCAATTAAGTTTGGTTTGAGCTATGAGATCTTGAAGGAGCCCTTTTCGGTTTATACTCCCATGGGTGAGCCTATTGTTGTCCAAAGGGTCTGTCGGGGTTGTCCTATCTTTGTTTTGCATAAATTCCTTCCATGTGATCTTGTGTAACTTAAGAGGTTTGATTTTGATGTTATTCTCGGGATAGATTGGTTGCTTGCATCATATGCCTCTATAGATTGTAGAATCTGGAAAGTCAAATTCTAATTTCTCGATGAACTTGCTCTTGAATGTCAGGGTAATGACACCGCTACTAAAGGTTGGTTTATTTCCTACCTAAAGGCCCAAAAGATGATTTCTAAGGGGTGTATCTATCATATTGTAAGGGTTAAAGATATAGAGCCTGAGTCACCTACTCTTGAATCAGTTCTGATGGTTAATGAGTTTTCAGATGTGCTTCTTGAAGATTTGACCAGTATTACTCTCGAGAGGAAAGTAGACTTTGGCATTGATCCCCTCCCAGATACTTAACCTATCTAATATCGTATGACACTAACAGAGCTGATGGAGTTGAAAGATGAATTAAAGGACTTGTTGGAGAAAGTCTTTATTAGACCAAGTATATAACCATGGGGTGCTCCGGTATTATGTGTACAAAAAAGAAAATATGGGTCTCTTCGGATGTGCATTGATTATAGGAACCTGAATAAGGTAAACATCAAGAATAAATACCTACTACTATGGATCGATGATTGTTTGATCAATTCAAAGGGGCCACCCATTTCTCAAACATTGACCTCTGTTTTGGTTATTATCAATTGAAGGTCTGGGATTGTGACATTCCCAAAATGGCTTTCCAAACTAGATATGGATACTTTGAGTATGTGGTGATGTCATTTGGTTTGACTAATGCTCTAGCAGCGTTTATGGACCTTATGTATCAGGTGTTCAAGTCATTTCTTGACAGTTTTTGGTTGTCTTCATCGATGATATCCTTATTTACTCCCGAAGTGAGCGAGAGCATATGGATCATTTGATGTTGGTTCTTCAGACTTTAAAGGATATGCAATTATATGTTAAATTTAGTAAATATGAGTTTTGGTTTGGGTGAGGTAGCTTTTCTTGGTCATGTGGTATCCAGTGATGGTATTAAGGTTGACCCGAAGAAGACCGAGGTCGTGAAGAATTGGCCCAGACCATTGAATCCTTCGGATATTCAAAGTTTTCCTGGGTTGGCTCGTTATTATAGTAGATTTGTTGAAAGTTTCTCATCCATTTCATTCTTATTGACCAAATTGACTCAAAAGAAGTCCATATTTGTATGGTCGAATGAATGTGAGAAGATTTTTCAGACTTTGAAAGATCGATTTACCTCAGCTCCTATTTTGACTCCACCAGATGGCTTTGATGGGTTTGTAGTGTATTGTGATATTTCTCGGATTGGGTTGGGTTTTGTGCTTATGCAACATGGTAAGATGATAGCTTATCCATAAATGCAATTGAAGGTGCATGAGCATAATTACCCGACACATGATCTTGAGTTAGTGGTTGTGGTGTTTGCTTTGATGATTTGGAGATACTATTTGTATGGAGTACATGTTGATGTTTTCATCGATCACAAGAGTTTGCAATATGTGTTCACCCAAAGGGATCTCAACTTGAGGCAAAGAAGGTGGTTGGAACTCCTTAAGGACTATGACATGAGTGTTCAATATCATGCCGACAAGGCAAATATTGTGGTTGACGCTCTTAGTAGACTATCTACGGGGAGCGTGGCTCATGTTGATGAACGAAAGAAGGAGTTGGTCAAAGATGTTCACCATTTGGCTAGGTTGGGTGTTTGACTGGCAGACTCTAATGAGGGTTATATTGATGTTCAGATGGGCTGAATCTTCTGTGATTGTTGATGTCCAGGATAAGCAAGATTTGGACCCATCATTGGTTGAGTTAAGAAGTTGGCTGCCGAAAAAATGATTGAGGTTTTCTCCTAACAGGGAGACGATGTGCATCGGTATGAAGATCGGTTGTGTGTTTAGGATGTTGTTGGTCTTAGGGAGGTGATCATGAGTGAAGCCCATAACTCTCGTTACTCTATTTATCTTGGATCTACCAACATGTATCATGATTTAAGGAGGTATATTGGTGGCATGGTATGAAGATATATATAGCCAAGTTTGTATTCAGATGTCCTAATTGTCAGCAAGTGAAGGTAAAGATCAAGGCCTGGTAGTTTGGCTCAAGATATCGATATTCCAACTTGGAAATGGAAAGATATGAGTATGGATGTTGTTGTTCGGTTGCCCTGGACTCGAAGGCAATTTGATTCAATTTTTTTTATTGTTGATCGGAGACTAAATCAGCTTATTTCCTACCGATCAAGACTACCTTCAATGCCGAAAATTATGCAAGGGTGTATATCCTAGAGTTGGTGAGGTTACATGGTGTGCCTAGGTCTGTCATATCGGATTATGGCACCCAATTTACCTCTCACTTTTGGAGATTGTTTCAAAGAGAACTTGGAACTAAGGTGAAGTTAAGTATCGCTTTCCATCCTCAAACCGATGGACAAGTCGAAAGGACTTCAAACCTTGGTTGGCATGTTGAGGGCTTTTGTGTTAGAATTCTTGGGTAATTAGGATGATCGATCATCTACCACTTATTGAGTTTGTTTACAACAATAGCTTACATGCTAGCATTGGTATGGCACCGTTTGAAGCTTTTTATGGTAGAAGATGCAGATCCCCGGTGGGATGGTTTGAGTTAGGTGAGATGGCATTGATTGGCCTAGATTTGGTATTGGAGGCCATGGAGAAGTAACCTCTAGCACTACTTAGAGGACAACACAGACAACTACTTAACTTAAAGATATGGCGGAAAACATTTCACGCATTCCTTTGGCAATACTTGTAGGCATTTAAAATTAGTGACATTCATCAATGGAATTTCATTCATACACAATATATTCTTCTTTCCATATATATCATATCTATGTGAATGATCAAACTAACAAGAAAGTACACCAATGATATTCAGGAACATACCAAATATAATGAGGAATTGATTTCACGTAATAATTGACTTGACATAAAAAATAATATAAGAAATTGTCTGAATAACTTTGTGCACTGATTGACACTAAGAGTTAGAGAGAATAAATAGACAAGAATCGAGAAAGAACCTGTGTGATGAACTAGCCAAAGGAGAAAATCGGAAACCTCGAACAAAAACCAAACTTAATTCCAAAAATATTTCTTCTTCTTCGTTTTTCTTTTCACTGATAAACGCTCCATTTTTTTTAAATCTTGAACTTAGAATGAAAAACTCTCCTCTATTATAATCTTTTTCTATATATGAAGAATAGGTGTGGAAGTTGTGTTATAGTGGGAGTGTGGTGTGGGAGTTGAGGGGAAAAAAGGAGAGTTGAGAGATTTGTGTTATATTAAAAAATTATTCTTTTTTATTTTTTTTAACAAAAACATGAAATGTGTGTGTTGTGTTGTATTAATTTTTTTAAAAACAAAGAAAGAAAAAAAAAACGTGTATGTGTGCAAATGAGAAAAGTGGAAATTGTGTTGTTGGGAGAATGGGGTAGTTAAGGATAGTTTTTAGGAGTTTTGGTAGTTTTCTTCTTTTAATTTTTTTTGTGTACGTTATGTACATAA